>APFE030622138.1:46113-59662 GCA_000404065.3 Pinus taeda
GTGTAATGTAAAGGAGGTTGCCCCCTCGAAGAGGCTGAATTCTAAGGCATTGATCTATCTTTTCTATCTTTTTGTGAGCTGGTTTCATAACAACCTTATTCCATTCATCCCTTGCTTCATTTATCCAATTTGGCTCGATAATAGAAATAACACAAAACAGTGCTTCTACATCCTTATCCTTTCTTGAGAGTGCATCTACAACAACATTTTTCTTCCATTTTTTTATAGATGATTTCAAAGTCATAAACCAACATGTTTGTGACCCATTTTTTCTGTTCTTCTAAAGATAATATTTGTTCTAAAAAGTATTTAAGGCTATCATGAACCATTTTTACCTTGAAGTGTCTTCCCATTAGGTAAGGTCACCATTTCTGAAGTGCATGTAGTATTGCCAAAATTTCCTTCTCATAAATAGCTTGCTTGAGATGTAGCCGTAAAAATACCCAATCACCTACATCAAAACTTCTTTCACTACAATGTTGATCTCCCTGTTGTTTCATTCGATTCTATGCCAAAGTGGCGTTATCCTTTAAAAGTTGGAGAACTTGTTGTTGATGCTCGATGTGATCTTTCACTGCTTGAATCTTTTTCTTCTTGATATGTCCTTCTATCTTGAGAGTTTTAGGAGTGGTAATTTCTTCCAATCCATTACAAGATATGGTCGGATTCATTTCTTGATGCTCGATGTGATATTTCACTTCTTGAACATTTTTCTTCTTGACATGTCCTTCTATCTTGATAGTTTGAGGAATGGAAATTCCGGTCAATGCATTACAAGATATGGACGGATTCATTTCTTCTTTCTCAATGTGATATTTCACTTCTTGAACCTTTTTCTTCTTGACATGTCCTTCTATCTTGAGAGTTTGAGGAGTGGTTACAAGATATGGTCGGATTCATTTCTTTTTTCTCCGGGGTTGGTTCCTCTTCTTTTGATGTTTCTTGATGCTTTTCTTCCTCCTCTTCATAATCTATGTAAAATAATTTCTTCTCAGCACACTTATGACCTTTAGTGTATTTGCTATCACAATTGTAACAAAGCCCCTTTTCACTTTCTTCTTCCAATTGTTGTGGTGTAAACCTTGTTTTTTGTGGAAGGCTAGGATAAAAAGCCACTTCCATAATTATAGCCACGAGTGGTGGGATTCCTTGTTTCCATAATTTCGCTTTCAATTTTTCTTGCCCACCTGAATGCCTTCTTTAATGAATCAGGTTCCCAAAGATGAACCTCATGTTGAATGTTATCCTTTAAAGTCCCTATGAAGACATGAATCCCTTTCTTCTGTGGAATATCATTTACCTTTATATTCAATTTTTCAAAGTCCTTAATGTGCTCTACCATTGAACACTTTTGTTTGAGATTTATCAATTGGCTAAAGAAGGTGTTTCTCTTTGTATCCTCATAATGTGCTATCATTTCCTCCATGAAAATTGACCACGTAACAAGTGGTCTACGAGAACAAAGCCCTTTATACCAAAAAAATTGATTCGGTTCTAAATATGAAGATGCAATACGTATCTTTTGTAACAGTTGCACCTCATGTAGATCAAAATATTGCTCCATCTGTAGTATCCAATTTACCGGATCCTTGCCATCAAACTTCCTCATATCACCTTTTCTTGATTTTAGAAGCTCGATCATGAAACGACTGTAACTCTGTAATTTGGGATCTTCCAGTTTTGAAAGTACGACCTACAGTAACCCTCTGCGTCCTCTTTCCAATGCCACTAGTCTTATCGAAATTGGATTCTCCAAGGAAGAGTTATGCACAATCTCCCAAGATGACCTGATTATATACCTTTTCAGAAGAGTGAACTTGTATGAAGTGCCACGTGTCAATGTTTTGACCTTCGGATTTGAAAAATATACACAGAAAACTATAGTCTGTCCTGTTTCTGTAACTTCTTACGAAATTTCAATCTGACGCTCGGAGAGACAATTATGATGATTTTCCTCGGGTCACCTGTTTAGGATGTAATTCGAGAGCCTGTAGAAATCCTAAATGACTTGGAATATATCTCAGAAAATATAGTGAAACAAAATCTGAAATTCGGGCACGAGCTTCCCCACGATTTCTGCTCAAATGGGTTTTAATTTTAGAGTTTTAACCTTCGTAGAAAACAAATTATAGTGAAACTTCAATGATGACCTATTTGAGATGAAATTCTAGATCTTTCAAAAATCCTAACTTCGTCATATCATATCTTCAAAAATATAGCGAGACCAGATCTAAAATTCGAACCTGAGATTCAGCGAGATTTCATCTCACATGGGTTTTTTTTTAGCTTCTGAAATGTCGCAGAAAAAAAGTTACCGTGAAAATTCCATGATGACCTGTTTGGAGTAGCGAAACCTTAGAATCCAAATCTCTGATACCAAATGTTATGAAACCACAACACAGAAAGATAGAAAAGAGAGATAAACGCCTTAGAAATAAGCCTCTTCGAGGGGGTAACCTCCTTTACATTACACAAATGAACAATTCTTGGATGATACAAATGACAAGAACTCCTTTCTATATATGGGATTCTAAGGGGTCATAATATAATCAGAGTCGACATAACAATAATAATGTAAGGGCACAATAATAACAATAATGGGCTTCTATGGGGTACAATAATAACAATATGGGTACTACATGGGCATAAAAATATAATAAGGGGGTTGTTCTAATAATAATATGGAGTTACACTAGTAGTATAGGGACCTAACACATCCTTTCCTTCCAGACCTACTTCATCTAAAGACCCCCCCTCTCCCTCTGCTCCCATCCATTCGTCTTCTATCCCTCCTCCCTTATCGGATCTATTTGTCTCTAATCCCTTTGGCTCCCTTGTGGACCTTGATCTCCCCTGCCCTCCCCCTTCCTCCCTCCCTCTTCTTTCCTTCCCCTCTAATCCCTCCCCTACCTCGCCTATCCCCTCCCAAAGCCCTCACCCCTCCTCCTTTGATCAGATAATCACTTGCACCCTCTCCAAAGAGATCCTCTCCTGTCATGACCACCCTAAAAGGGCAGGAAGAAAAAATAACAGAGAAATTAGAGATGAATAAGTGGAAAAAGAAATGGCTTTGGGTACACAACAACCTCTAGACACTTTCCTGGAAAAAAATAAGGATAAAATCGCCCACCCTAACAAAGGGAAAGGTCCCTCGACCCTTAACATTAAGTGATAATGATTAGAGTCTCCTGGAATTACAGAGGAATGGGAAGTATGCCAAAAATTAAGGCAATGAAAGATATCATAACTTCAGAGAAACTTGATATATTTATGCTCCGGGAGACAAAGGAAAATAAAAAGGAAATGGAAACAATGATACAAAAAACCAAAAATTATCAACGAACCTCAATCCCAGTGACCAGAGTCTCAGGAGGAATATGCACACTATGGAGAATGGAAAATTGGGAGCTCATTTAGCAAAAAAAAAAGAGTTTCATTGGATTAAAACAGAATTGGAAAACAAAAAAACAAAAGAAAAGTATTGCATTATAAATATTTATGCCCCAAACCATTACAGGGACAAGAAATTCAGCTGGTCCACCCTAAAAAATCATCTTATGCAGGATGAAAACAAAAGGATAATCATAGGAGGATATCTTAATCTGGTATTGAGTGCAGAGGAAAAATTCGGGGGAAAATACAATGTTGACCCTTATAGGGAAATGTTAGAATCTATTATTGAAGCATGCAAATTAATGGACATGCCTCCTAGCAATGGAAAGTACACATGGAGCAACAAAAGAATTGGGAAAAATAACATAAAGGAAAGATTGGATAGATTCCTAATACAAGACAAAGTTTCCAATGCGTTCAGTGAGATAAAATCCAAAATATTTCACAATATAGCATAAGATCACAAGTCGGTGGCTATGACCCTTGGGAAGTTAAATAATCTTGGCCCCATTCCTTTTAGATTCAGCTCCATGTGGAACGATAGGGAAGAAGTAAAAAATATCATAGGTGAAGTGTGGACAACAAGAATTAATGGCTCACCTAGCTATGCTTGGGAAACTAAATTAAAAGCCTTGAGGAGAGAGCTAAAACATTGGGCAAGGATCAACCATATAGAAACAAAAAAAGGAAAGTTAGAAATAACAGAAAAAATAGACAAAATCCAATTGGAAAAGGAGCAACAAGAGGAAACACAGGTGAGCATATGGCAGGAAAAACAAGCATATTGGGAGATGTATAGACAAAATAGAAAGGAAGAAGAAGAGTGGCGACTAAAATCACAAATTTTATGGGTCAAAGTAAGAGACAAGAACACAACTTTCTTTCATAATACAACCATGATAAGAAGAAACCAAAATCAAATAGACACCATAAAAGATAATGAAGGCAAAGAAGTCGGAGGTCAAGAGGAAATATATAAGGAGACCTATAGATACTATAAAAATCTATTATCATCCCCAACATCAAATAACGAGTATGAAGAATATCTTCAGCATATACCCAGGAAAATCAACGAAGCATAAAACAATGAGCTCACAAGAACAGTTGAAGAAAAGGAAGTAGCAAATGTTGTTTGGATTTGCATCCGGATAAGGATCCTGGCCTGGATGGGTTCCCTATTTCCTCCTATAAAAACAACCCGACCATTAATAAAAAAATTTGATAGGAATGATAAGAAATGTTTTTGGGAAATTCAAGGTTGGAGGATTCACAAACTCTTCCTTCCTGGCTCTTGTTCCAAAAGAGTCAAATGCTAACTCCTTAAGTAGATTCAAGACTATTTCTTTGTGTAACTCCTCCTACAAAATCACAACAAAGATCTTAGCAAACAGAATCAAAGTATTTCTTCCAAAAATAATATCAGAAAACCAAGGAGGATTTGTCCCAAAAATACAAATTATGGATAACATTCTAATAGTGCAGGAAGCTTTGCACTCTAGCCTAATGAAAAAATAAAAAAGAATTATTGTCAAGCTTGACATGGCTAATGCTTTTGATACGGTCAACATGGATTTTCTTGTGGTTGTCCTACCGATATTTGGTTTCTCAAACAAGGCAATAGATATAATAAAATCTTTTATTGTGGGTCCTTGGATTGCAACACTGGTCAATGGAAGACCAAGTGAATATTTTCAGAGTTCAAGGGGGCTATGACAAGGTTGTGCTCTCTCTCCTTTCTTATATATTATTATGGTGGACTCCCTAAGCAGAAGTCTTGAGAAATGCAAACAAGAGAGGACTATCACAGGATTCTCAATCTCTCATGAAGTAAAAAGTATAAACCACTCCCTATTTGTAGATGACACTTTGATTATGGGAGGGGCCACCTGCATAATGGCAAGAAGAATAAAAATGGTACTAAAAAGTTTTTTGGAAGCATCCGGGGGGATTCTAAATAATCATAAATGTAGAATCTATGGATGGAACACTTCATCTCGCACTCTCCAAAAAATATTAGAAATTTTGGAAATTTTCATTTCAAGAGAAGTGGAGCCACTTCCAATATCTTGGACTCCCAATCTTAAAAGAAAATTTGAATACCGACATATGGAATAAGTACATTGAGAAAATGAAACAAAAAGTGCAGAACTGGGGCATGATCTGGCTCAATATGGCAGGAAGGGTGGTATTAATAAAGGCCCTACTCACAACTCTCCCAATCTATCAATATGTTGCTATACTAGCCTCGGAAAGTATACAAAAATAAATTGAGCTAGTAATCAGGGGGTTCCTATGGAAAGGAGGTAAAGTGGAGACAAAGAAGCACAACCTTGTGAAATGAGATGAAGTAACTCAACCCTATTATAAAGGTGGGTTGGCAATAAGACTACTAGGAATAATGAACTTGGCTCTAGGAGCAAAAATAACATGGAGACTTATAATGAGAGAGAGCAGCTGGTGGAAGCAAATACTAGAAGCAAAATACATGAACCATAATAGAATCTTATTACTGAGAAAAGGTGATCCAATCAGGCCCTGCTCCCAAGAACGGAATTTGATAAAAAAAAACCATTCCCCTCATCAAAGAAAACTCTTCTATCATACCTAGTAATGGTAAATCCATAAAATATGGAAGGAGAGAATAATGGGAAATCATCCCATAGCCTGCCAAGAAAATCTTTAGGATCTAAGAAGATGGATGAAAACAAAAGGAATCACTACGCTGGATGAAATATCTCTTTGGAGAGATGTAGAATGGGGAGATTGGAGGATCCCCATCCTCCCTTATGGTCTTGTCCCTCAGTGGAAGTCCCTAATCTCATATCTTAAGGGGGTTCTAAGTATAGATTCAAAAGATTCCCTTCATTGGGATTGTGATGGAGGAGATTTTTCAGTCAAATCAGGATATTCCACTTTACATCAGCAAGAAAATCGAGACTGGATATTCTCGAGGGTGGCATGGAAAATCGAAACACTGCCAAAAATCAAAATTTTCATGTGGACGCTGCTCAAAGGAAAAATACTGACTGTTGATAATCTTAAACATAAAGGATATGAAGGCCCATTGCATTGTGCTATGTGTCATGGAAGTGAAGAAAATATCCAACATCTGTTCGCAGAATGCCCCTTTGCCAAGGACTGATGGAAAGGGCTTATTAGTCCCTTGGAGGTTAGCATCCAACATTCGCTACCTTATCATGAGCTTCTATCAACTTAGGGAAAAAGATATCCATATTCCTTCAAAAAAGAGAAACAGTAAAAATATATTGGCTAAGTTTTCCCTCATTTATGTGTTGGCAAATTTGGATAGCAAGAAATTAGAGGATCTTTAAAGATCGCACTCCAAATACCAAAATAGTCCAAGCCAAAACTTGGAGCATGCCATATGAGTTCATCAACTCTGAAGGAATTAAAGCAATAGATGTCCAACAATTGCAATATGAGGAAAGAGTTTGGGCTGAATTCGCGATGAGCAAGCAACAAAAAATACCCATCTGCAAATCTCCTAATAATATGCAAAATTGGAAAATAAGAATAAAATAAGAGGAGTTCAAAACATGGACAAAAAATTTAAATAGGCCCTGCTTACTGTTTGATGGTGCTTCAAAGTCTAACCTAGGCAAGGCTGGAGTGGGAGGTGTACTTTTTGACCTAGGAAGGAAAAATACTATTACTTTTGAATGGGGATTAGGAGAACTATCCAACAACAAGGTAGAAGCATTTGGCCTTTTTTTGGGAATAGAAATCCTAAGGCAACACAGTATGAAGAATCCAGTCATAATGAGGGACTCTATAATAATAATCCATTCGATGGTGGAAAGAATAAGCCCCAAGAACAAGGCCCTGAGACAAATAACAAAAAGTGTGGAAAAAAACTTGTTTCTTCCTTCAAGCATATTCTTAGAGAAAATAAACGTACCACCAACATGCAGGGGAATCTGGCTGTCAACCGTCTTATGGGAGAATCTAGAATTGATAATGCAATTGCTTAGAAACTGATTCCATTGGAACTCCCGCCACAATTTGTAGAGAATAGTAATCAAAGAGGGAACATCAAGGTGGGCAACAATCACTTAGGCTTGAATGAGTAGATATTTGAATATCAAGAAATCAAAAGAAATCCCCAAGAACATACGTGACAATTAGTCTATGGCTAACGAGCGATTGGTAGCTACTCAAGCTTCCCGTGAAATGCATATGTTCTCATCTCTATGGAGGCAAGCTGCGTAGCTATATATTCTCCCCTTCCATTCATCTTATTTTATCTATGTCATCTTCGCCCTCCCTCTCCTTCCCCTCAATCTCAATAGTAATCATCTCTTTTCAAATAGTCGTAGCTGCGCCCCTTTTGGGTCTGAGCTTATCTGCTCTATCTCTCCTTTCCTTATTAGTTCACGTAGCTCTAGAGGCGCCTACAATATTTTTTCCTTCACACAACTTTGGTGCCCTTGCTACTGTGCAGCTCCTGTTGCCCCTACTTCCACGCAACTCTTGTTGCCCCCTCCACCGCGCAACTCCTGTTGCCTCCCAGTTTCTTCTGCTTTCATGTAGTTATTGTTTCTTCTTCTTTCGGTGCCCGGTCTCCCTTCCGACTGCTGTGGGTCTTCGTGATATTGTCTAGTGACTGCTTTTTTCTCTTCTCCCTATTTCTCATTTTCCCATCTCTAATCTACTGGATTGATCACCCTCTCCCTCTAGGAAACATGTATCGAAATTTTCTTGCAAATGTACCAAAGTGAGAAAAATGCGTAGTTTATCGAGCTAACAAATTCATGATTGAGCAGGTCAGAGAAACGGTGAAAGACAACAAATATGAAGTAAAATATGAGAATTCCTTTTTAAAGAGACAAATAGAAGAATAAAGGAAAGAAATGTTTGCACTAAAATATAAATGCAGGAATTTGGAGGAAATTATCAATTATCTGAAGAGCTTACTTATTACTCAGATCAGAGAAAAATCCAACATTCAAAGTAGCAATAATTGGCATTAGCCCCATCAAGAACCCTTAGTCAACAAAAAGTAATTGTAAACGCCTCAATCATTTCAGTATTGTTAAGTCATTCTGCTACTAGCTCTTTATGTTTTGTAGGTGTAAATTGTTGTTGAATCAGTCTGTAAGTATTTATAAGGATAGTGCAATTAACAATCTCAGAAACAAAAGGGGAGGATCTTGGAAGAAAAGGACTGTTGTTCCTCTGTTTCTCTTCTAGGAATTAACAATCTCAGAAACAAAAGGGGAGGATCTTGGAAGAAAAGGACTGTTGTTCCTCTGTTTCTCTTCTAGGATGCCCTCACCCATTTTGGCTTGATGTAATGCGAGCATGTCTCCCTCTTATTTTTTGGAATAGAAAACCAGTAAATGACTTTGTCAAAAAAAAATGGTTAAAATGATTTTCATGATTTATGTTTGAAAGGACGTTAGCCAAATGGTTTTGGATCTTTTCGTTTTAGTTAAATACTTGACTGGCACTGAACGTCAATGTCCCTTAATTCTCGTGGACTTCTGATATAGTTACGCCTCATGGTGGCATCAACCCAAAAGGCTTTATATATAATACATATAATAATATAATATATATATATATATATATATATATAATATATAATATATATATATATAATAGATATATATAATATATATATATATATATATATATATACATAGGTTAAAAGTGTATGAAATGTTCACTTTTGAGAATCCTGCAGATTTGCATGTACAATAATATCCTTAAGAATGAATTTCTCTTACAGTCTATGAGTTTCTTTTTCCACTGTTGTATTTTTTCTGCACCTAATTTCCTTGATTTTCTCATTAGAGTTTTGATTGCTTATTTTTGTTCCTCATTAACTTAAATTGAAAAGAAGCACAAGGGAGATCAGAGTGACAACTGAGGTATTCAATAACCCAGGTCTCAACTTCCTCAACAACCTTCATTCACCCAGTTAGGGTTTACACAATAGAGTTGATGTTCACAACATTTTTGATGTAGTTCTCTGATCCATTTAACGACCGAAACCATACCCCGGGGTTTTCATGGTTGTCAGTTGTTTTAATTTCTTTTCTAGAGGCTTGAAATGGGGATAAATAAACAATAGCAACACAACTCCTGTGACTATTAAGTAAGTACGTAAGCACATAGTTTTAGCTGTCTCCGCTGTAGGTTTTAACCCCATACAGAAATTACCTGCATACGAATTCTAAATCACAGGAAAAATAAAAATGCGAGAGCATAACACATAAACACGTATACACATAGATTTCCCACTGGATCCCAAAACTGAGACTACCAGCTTGATTTTTCATTATATTCCTTTGAATGTTACAATACATATTTATACATGTTGAAGCATCCAATACCATGGACCGAAAACCATAGGTAGGTTCGCCCAACCTAATATAGGGTCCAAATTTTTTTTTTTCGGGGCACTGCCCCGAACCCCGTAGAGGGGGGCACCCGCCCCCCTCAAACCCACGGACAAATGGGGGGCTGCCGCCCCCTCTAACCCCCCGGTTCACTACGTAGGTTGGTCGCTGGAAAGAATATACACAACCCAACAATCTCCCACTTGTTGTTTTCTTTCCCAGGGGCCATAGGAGAAGCTTAGTCATTTTTCCCAACCCTGGAAACGCCCATTGTTTCTCTACACCAAAGAGAACTTCTCAAGAGCTCACAAATTTTTGTCAATGCATTTGCAGTATTCTTTAAAGTGTCCACCTTTACCAGCAACACCTTTTTGTCTTCTATCATATCCCTCACAAAGTGATACTGAACATCAATGTGCTTTGTCTTTGAATGATAAGCAGGGTTCTTTGCCAAGAAAATTGCACTTTGGCTGTCACAGTCTATCCTTATAGCTCCCTGTACTAACCCCATACTTGAACACAATCTCTGCAACCAAACTGCTTCCTTGCTTGCATGAGTGGCTGCCATGTATTCTGCCTCTGTAGTTGATAGTGCCACTACAGATTGTTTCTTACTCATCCAACTGACTGCACCTCCAAATAGGTTAAACACATACCCACTTGTAGATCTTCCCTGATCCAGATCTCCAGCCCAGTCTGCATCAACAAAGCCACGGATATCCAACACTCTGTCCAATCCTGGTCTTCCTTGGTAGCACAAACCATAATCACTAGTGCCACGCAAATACCTGAAAACCCGCTTCACTGTTGTCCAGTGCTCCTCCCCTGGTTTTGACATAAACCTGCTCAATACTCCCACTGCATGTGCAATGTCTGGTCTAGTACAGACCATTGCATACATCAAGCTACCGACTGCACTTGCATATGGAACACAGGACATGTCCTCTTCCTCTTCTTGTGTCTTGGGACACTGTTCAGCAGATAACCTCACACCTACAGGAATAGGAACCTTCACCGGTTTACTATCCTGCATATTAAACTCTGCAATATTGTCTCAACATACTTCCTCTGGTTTAACCAGAGCTTCCTCTTTGCCCGATCTCTTTTAATTTCCATGCCCAAAATATAGTTTGCAGCACCGAGATCTTTCATGTCGAATTTGGAGGACAATTGGGTCTTCAAATCCTGGATAATTTTTTGTCATTTCCAACCAACAACATATCATCCACATACAAGACCAGATAAATAAAAAGGCACCAATTAATTTAAAATACACACAATGATCTGCTTTGCTTCTGGTGAAGCCAAGTCCCCGTATAAATGTATCAAATTTCTGATACCACATCCTTGGTGACTGTTTTAACCCAGACAGAGACTTCTTTAACTTGCATACCAGTTCTTTCTTACCCTTCACCGCAAAGCCTTCAGGTTGCTTCATGTAGATTTCCTCTTCCAAATCCCCGTGAAGAAATGTTGTCTTCACATCCATCTGTTCTACCTCAAAATCAAAAGCAGCAGCAACAGATAAAAGTAATCTAATAGAAGTTACCTTGGCAACAGGAGAAAAAATATCACCAAAATCAATTCCCGGCACCTGGGAATAACCTTTTGCTACCAACCGAGCTTTGTATTTCTCCACCTTCCCTTCTGCATTTGTCTTCTTCTTGAACACCCATTGCTGCCAATGGGTTTCCTTCCAGCCGGCAACTCCACCAGATCCCAAGCCTCATTTTTGTGCAAAGATGCCATTTCATCAACCATGGCCTCTTTCCAGAGTTTTCCATCCTCTGAATCCACTGCTTGCTTCACAGTTCTGGGATCATCATCAGTAACAGACAAAGCAAAGTTTGAACAGAAAGCAGATGGACTATACCTTTCTGGCTGCCTTCTTTCTCGAGCTGATCTTCTCACAGCCAAAGTTTGTGGCTCCTCATCTTCTGATTCCTCCTCTGCTACAGAATCTGATTCTTCCTCCTTTAGTTCAAACTCTATCTTCACAAGTTCCTTTGGTTGGACTTCATGTTTAATAACATCTTTCACCTCTTTGAACACCACATCTCGACTGTACACAACCTTCCTTGTTACTGGGTTCCAAAGCTTATAACCCTTTAAACCATCCTTATACCCAATAAAGATGCACTTTTCAGATTTACTATCCAACTTGGTTCGTTTCTCCTTTGGAACATGTACATATGCATCACATCCAAATACCCTCAGATGTGAAAGAGAGGGTTTCTTACCAGTCCATCCTTCTTGTGGAGTCTTATCATCAAATGTTGATGAAGGTGACCTATTGACCAGGTAACATGCAGTATCCACCGCCTCTACCTAGAATTCCTGTCCTAACCTGGCACCACTGAGCATGCTTCTTTCCCTTTCCATCAACGTCTCGTTCATTCTTTCTGTGAATCCATTTTGCTGAGGTGTATATGGAGTAGTCTTCTGCCGTGCTCTACCACACTTCTTACTGAATTCTTCAAATTCCTTGCTGCAAAATTCTCCAGCATTATCTGTCCTCAGCACCTTTATCTTCTTCTCTATCTGATTTTCCACTAGAGCCTTAAATTCTTTAAACCTATCAAAGACTTCATATTTCTTCTTAAGGAAATATATCCATGTATTCCTTGAGAAGTCGTCTATAAATGATACATAGTACACAAACTTACCCAGTGATGGAACTTTCATAGGTCCAAACACATCAATGTGCACAAGGTCTAATATCTGTTTCGTCCTCTTACCACCATAGGGGAAACTCACGCGATTCTGCTTCCCATATACACAATTTTCATAGAAATCAAAATCCAGAGAGTTGTTACTCATACCTTCTACCATACCTTTACCATGAAGTATTCGAAGGCCCTTCTCTCCAATATGTCCAAGCCTTTGATGCCACAACATGGTCTTCTCTCCAGAGACCACTAGATTTTCTCCTTCATTTTCAGGAACCATAGAACTATTTCACCCATCAACAACAGTGCTACCTTGCAGCTTGTACAGAGTTCCAATCCGAACTCCTCGCATCAATACCAGTGCTCCTCGAACCATCTTGCAAGTATTCTTCTCGAACACTGTTTTTACACCTGCATCATCGAACTTGCTTACAGAAATAAGATTTCTGGCCAATGCAAGAATATGCAGAACACCCGGGAGGGTTCTAACCTTCCACCTTGCAACTTCAACTTTACTTTTCCACGACCAATGATTCTAGCCTTCCTATCATCTCCTAAGAAGACATCACCACCATCGTATTTCTCATACTCGCAGAACCACTCTCTATGGGGAGTGAAGTGAAAGGATGCACCTGAGTCAACTAACCATGCCTCATGATCTACATGTGTACTTGAAGAAGCCAAGTACACATCCCCACCTTCATCTGAGGTGGTTTTCACCTCTACAGAAGGAGCATTATCAGATCTCTTTCCTTTATCAGGAGCTTTAGATTTACACTCCCTTCTGAAGTGCCCTTCCTTTCTGCATTTCTAGCACACCACCTTTATAGGTTTTCCTGGAGATTTAGATCTCCCTCTAGATTTAGATCTCCCACTCGATGACTTATTTTTGTTTCTGTTCTGGGACCGTCCTCGTACAGACAAGGCATCACCATTTTGGTTGTCCATATTTTTCCGTCTCATCTCCTCGGTCAGCAAGGCTGAGACTATTTCATCAAACTGCAAAGCAGTTGCATTGCTACCTATTGCAATAACCAGACTATCCCACGAATCTGGTAGAGAACACAACAGACTGATGCACGTATCTTCATCTGAAATTTTAATATCAACAGATGATAACTG
>APFE030622138.1:60398-87614 GCA_000404065.3 Pinus taeda
TGGATCCCAAAACCGGGACTACCAGCTTGATTTTTCATTATTTCTTTCAATGTTACAATACATATTTATACATGCTGAAGCATCCAATACCATGTACCAAAAACCATCGCGTCCAAAACCATGGACCGAAAACCATAGGTAGGTTCGCCCAACCTAATATAGGGTCCAAAAAATAATTTCCAAGGGTGTTGCCCCGGACCCCGTAAAGGGGGGCTACCCGCCCCTCTCAAACCCCTCGAACAGGGGGGGTTGCTGCCCCCCTTGTGACCCCCCCGCTGTGCGATCGGCGCAACGAAGGGGGGGCTCCACCCCCCCAGTTCACTACGTAGGTTAGTCATGGAAAGAATATAACACAACCAACAATTATGATTTCAATAATTTTGGAAACTAGCTTATAACTAAGATTGTAGCAAGAAATGGTCATGTACTATCAGGAGGAGGTACCATCTTGAATCTTTGGAATTAGGCATAATAAATTTGATTTGAAAGAATAAAGGACTTTTCCAGAAGAATGTTATTCTCTTACTACTTTGATGAGTTCTTCTTTGAGCAACTCAAAAAATCCTAAGTGAAATTCCAATAGGAAACTATTAGGGCTAGGGCCTCTCAATTTATGTATAGAGGAGATAGCTGAATATATATTTTTATCCGTAAAATATTCTGACAAGAGGGAATTCATTTCCTCATTAACTATATTGGGAAACTTTTTCACCACCTATAAGATATCCAAAACAGGGAAGCCCTATAGCTTTGAGTATAAATTCATAAAATACCTTACTCATTCTTCCACATTATCCTTGGTGTCTTTTTTTCTCCTTCCATTGGCATAAATATGGAAAAATATGGAGTTATTTTCCCCACCTGTAATCCATAATGCTTTATTTTTTTAACCTCAAGAATTCTTCTTCTACAAGTAAAATAGCATTCCTTTATGATTCAAAAGTCTTCATCCATTCTCATTTCTTTCTAGAAATTATATTTGGGTTCACCAATGAGTCATGATTTTCTAATAATTGTTCTACTTACAACAATATTTTTTCATTGTTCTTATGGAAGTTTAGAGCTCATTTTCAAGATGCTCGCTTTACATAGAATAGGTTATTAGAAAAGCTTTACTAAAGGAGGATGAGTCTTAGTTTGTAAGGTGGCACCAAATGCTAGAAACCATATCTCGATATTCCTCCTCCTCTTTCTATGTAGGAATAAATATGAAAGGAATTCTTGGAGTGGATTCCTTGTTTAAGGATTACAGAATTATAAGCCAATGGTTAAGGACTTGTCCTAATCCAATAATGTATTTGAAACACATTCTTGATTCCTTTAGAGACTTTGAAACCAAAAATGAATCCATTCATTTAGACTCCTTTTCACCATCCAAATGACCATTTGACCAGATGGGAAGAAAATTTCTAGGACACACATCAACTAGGTGGTCAGTAGAGAGAAATTCCAAGAGAAATCCATGTGCTATATTTAGTTAATGACGTCTTCTGAAAAATTCCCTTAGACCTAGGGTAAAATCAAGGCCTCCACCAACCTTAACATGATCACCCATAAAAGCATCTGCACTTGACAATCCTTCTTAATATGTTTATATTTTAGCATAAGGATCATATACATTTAGAATAGTGAAATAATTGACTTGATCCTTGGATAAAAACTTTACTAATAAAGAAGAAGGGACACTAAAACATAATAGGGAAATAGTGCCTGAAATTGCACCAGAATTTAGTTATTTTTAGTTCACAAATTGGACAACTTTCCTGGGGAAAAAATGGGCGCAACTAGGTATGTTTGTACTAGTGCCAGATTTTGTATTGTAAATTGCTCCATAAACAACATTAGAAATAGCGTCGAAAAATAGGGCCATAAATAACACCCAAAATATTACCTGAAATATCACCCCACAATTTGCTTGAAGTTTCACTAGAAATAACTTCATAAGCAGTACCAAGAATAACATCGTAAATAATACCTAGAATAATTCCATTTATCTCTAGAAAGAGCGCTAGGACTTTCTTCCAATTTGGCTCTTGGTTTGGCTTATAGTTTAATGTCCAATTTTGCTTCATGTTTTTCTTTTAGTTTTTCTTCTATTGTGGTTTACCATTTTTCTTCTAGTGTGGCTTCCAATTTTACTTCTAGTTTTGCTTCTAGTTTGGCTTCCAATTTTTCATCAAGTTTTGCTTCTAGTGTGGCTTCCAATTTTGCTCCTAGTGTGGCTTTTAATTTCGCTTCCAATCTTTCTTCTAGTGTGGCTTCCAATTTTGCATCCAGTTTTTCTTCTAGTGTAGCTTCCAATTGTTCTTCCAATTTGGATTCCAATTTTTCTTCCATTTTTTTCTTCTAGTGTGGCTTCCAATTTTGCTTCGAGTTTTGGTTCTAGAGTGATTTCCAATTTTACATCGAGTTTTTCTTCTAGTGTGGCTTCTAATTTTTCTTCCATTGTTTCTCCCTTTTTTGGTTCAAATTGTAGGAAATAACACTAGGTTTAGCGCTTGGTGTAGTGCCAAGATATGCATTCAGTTTGATTTTTGATTTGGCTACCAATTTTTCTTCATGTATGACTTCCAATTTTGCTTTCATTGTTGCTTACAAAAATTATTATTGTTTTGCACACAATTAAATTAATGCGTTTTATTTAAATTTATTTAGTTAAATATATCATGTATGTTAAATAAGTTATACAATTATACATCATATGAATGCATTTGATCTATTTTATAGAATAACATCTATAAATACTTTTTAGGAAAACACAAATCCATATCAATTAACAACATCATTATACTTATTAAATATTCATCAAAATAGAATCTAGAACATGCAGTATATATAAAATAACAAGATAATTATTGTAATGTGATCATCATATATAATTAAAATCACATATATATAATATAAGTGAATTTGACAACATCCATCATTAGAAGTAAACCAAAACCATCATACATAATAAATATGCATCCAAATCATCAATTACTTTCAACATATAAAAATTCATGATTCAATATTGACAAGATCATCATAATATATGTCTTTGGAGACTCTCTCATTACAATTCAAAAATGTATCAAATTAAATCATTACAAGGACCTAAATACAAGACCAACTCTACAAAGAATCCAAATGATTATGGGTAAATTTGAGATTTTGGAGTTATATCATATCAAGAGAGAGAACAACACTTTGGAGGATGATCAAGCCAACAAATGCGTTAATGTGGTTTAAGGTGAGTTGATGGAGGAGGGATGAATAATCACTATATGTCACATACCATGATTTCTCATAACTTGAGGATCTCAAGATGCTTAAGTGTAATTAAGTAGGATAATCTGACTAACAGGTTGCATAAATTTGGTAGTCAATTCACGTACAAAATCTCATTAGTGATCACTCTAGAAAAATGCTAGAAAATTCATCTAACAACTGGTTAAACATGAGGATTAATGCTAAGCATGTGACCAGGTTGGATTTCATCAAAAAAGGATTTGATATTTTTGTGGTTGAGGAAGAACATGTCAGTTTGATCGTGTGTGTTTATGGTCCAGACCAAAAAGCAATGAATTCACAATTGTTAATGTGAAAAGCATTAAACTCGAAGGGAATCTCCCCATTGTCATTTTGGAGTTAAGTCTGGCTATAAGATGATGGTTGGGTAGAATTCATGCACAGTGGCTCTCCATACATTCTTTTTGAGTTGAAGAGATCACGGTGTACTTGTTAGGCAATGGAGTTGGTGTCTCCTCAAATGATATTGATTAGGTGGTCAAGCAGGAAATCAGGGAGATTATCTCCAGGATAGGTGCAAAAATAATTTTTGAGGCTCACTCTCATTTCATCTTGGTAATGGGTCAGTTGGAAGGTCTAAAAAATTATGTTGAAATTGTGTAAGCAGCAGTGCAAGTAATTATATCCAAGATAGAAAATCTTGATTACAAGGTAGAGAACTCTAAGGTCAATGTGGAGAATGAATTTGTTTTAGTGTTAAAAGAAATGTTTTACCTCGATGACAATGGTGAATATGATATGGCTATTGGTGAGGGAGGGGATCTCCCTCTAGTGCTTCTCGATCAGAAGGACTTAGATTAGGAGTAAGGGCAACAAGGAGGAGCGAAACCACTCTAGCAGGAGGAATTAAACAAGGCTACTATGGAGGAAATCAACCGAAAAAATGTGGAGGGAACCAGGTAGTTAATTTCATATTAATATATAGGTAGATTATGTTATGTAGGTATGTAAGTATTAATGGGGTCTTTTGGAGAAATTACAAGAAGAATGGTGTAGTAAATCTAGAAAAAGCATTACTACATACCCAAAGATACTGGTCAAAGAAATTTTGGAGGACTATGGAAATTTTGATGCTTTTGAATGTAATGGAACTAGTGAGATTCCATTTTTAATAACATAAATATACTTGTTCCTTTTAAGAAAAAATAACATGTGAAAATGACGCATGTTCAATAGTCGACATAAGTCAAAATGATATATTGTGTACAAATGATATAAATAAAAATGATGAATTATGTAAGACAACATGATACAAGTCTATATGATATGTCATGTCCAAATGATATAGGTCAAAAGGATACAACTCAATAACATGATAGAGGAGCCCACGGGGCTTTGGATTGACAGTGAATGGGTTCGCTGTTAAGGCACTCCTTGCGATAGGTCACTGGTTCAAATCCCCCGTGGGCACTTAGGTTAGTCTTAACGTTAAAAAAAAAAATAACATGATACAGGAGGCCATGAACATGATACGTATGATAGTAACCATGAAAATCAACATCATAACAATATTAAAAAAATGATCCATGATGTAGTCTATATGATCATGAATGTCACTAGCTGCTACCAAAAACGAATCAACATCACCATTTTAATCATCATCCTCATCATCATCATCATGGTCATCATATTTTGTATCCATGTCTACCTCATTGTCATTTGTATCTGTGTCATCATGAGCATCATCTACCATATCAGCATCAGAGCCAATGTGATCTGGATCTATGCAATGAGGATCATTCAGATCTTTTGGAAGATCCTTGTTCTTAAAAAAAAAAAAACATTTAGAATGAAAATTTATTATTTATTTCATGCAATAATTAATTTCTTTGTTATATATCTAATTTTACAATATATGAAATGAAACAATAATCATATTGTATCATATCAAAGTGCACATACGATAATAACATTTCAATGATATCAAACGTTGTAACAACGAATGTTGTAACAACAAGCCATTTCATCTTACTTGTCAGAGCTTGAAAGTGGAAAATGAAACGGGTGTTTCTACCACCAAACACTAAACCAACATGTGGGGGATAAAGAAAAAAAATTGAGAAGCATAAACATACATAACAACGGATTGAGAAGTAGATGATGTAACAATGAATGTTGTAGCGATATATGTAGATGTTGTAATAACAAACATCCTAATAGCATGCGAATGTTAAATTTGTTGAAAATGTTATAACACCCATTATTGTTGAAAATGATTAAACTACTACAAAAGTTGATTCTATAACAACTGCTACTATTGAAACTATTGAAACGGTGACCATTAGAGTGGATGTTGTAATGACATATGTTGTAACAATGGATGTAATAATAGACATTGTAACAATCAAAGGGGTAGAAATCCATTTCATTTTCATTGTCAAAGCTTGAAAGTGAGCAGCCAAAAAGGTGCTTCTACCACCCAAAACTACGCCATCACTTGGGAGATCATGAAAAATGATTGAGAACAAGAAACATAGGTAACAACGGATTAATAAGTAGATATTGTAACAACGAATTTTTTAGCAAGAGATGTTGTAACGACAAGCCATTTCATATTGCTTGTCAAAGCTCGAAAGTGGGTAGCCAAAGAGGTGTTTATGCCAACTAACACTACACCAACACTTGGGGAATCAAGAAAACAAATTGAGAAGCACAAACATAGGTAACAATGGATTGAGAAGTAGATGGTGTAACAATGAATTTTTTAACAAGAGATGTCGTAACAACAAATTCCATGACAAATGTTATATAACATCGGATATTGTTACAACAAGACATTTCATCTTGGTTGTCAAAGCTCAAAAGTGGGTAGCCAAAGAGGTGTTTATTCCACCCAACACTACACCAACACTTGGGGGATCAAGAAAAAAAATTGAGAAGCACAAACATAGATAACAATGGATTGAGAAACAAATATTGTAGCAACAGATGTTGTAACAACATATGTTATAATAACAGATGCCAGAAAAAATGTTGTAACAACAAGTCATTTCCTCTTGCTTGTCAAAGCTTGAAAGTGGGAAGCCAAAAAGGTGTTTATGCCACCCAACACTACACCAGCACTTGGGGGATCAAGAAAAGAAATTGAGAATCACAAACATATGTAATGATGGATTGAGAAGCAGATGTTGCAACAACAGATGTTGTAAGAACATATGCCATAACAACATGCCAATGTTAAATACATGGAAAAAATTTTAGTAGTTGATGTTGTAACACCCATTACTATGGAAAATGTTGAAACTTCTATAAAAGGTGATGGTATAACAACTGCTACTTTTGAAACTATTGAAATGATGACCATTACAATGGATTCTATAAAAATTGATGGGGTAGAAAGCGATTTCATTTTTCTTGTCAAAGCTTGAAAGTGAGTAGCCAAAGAGGTGCTTCTACCACCCAACACTACACCAACACTTGGCGGATCAAGAAAAAAAATTGAGAAGCACAAAAGTAGGTAATAATGGATTGAGAAGCAGATGTTGTAACAATAGATGTGTAACATCACCCAACCCCTTATACTGTTAGAGGAATGGGGTAAAAAATATTTATTTATTTTTTTCCTCCAAACTCTACTTGACTTAGCAACTCGTCATAAAGGTATCACAACTAGAGTTGTTAATCTACATGCTCATATATATATATAATAATATATATTATATTATATAATAGATAGATAGATAGATAGATAGATAGATAGATAGATAGATATTAGGCCCTGTCAAATGAAATTTCCTCCACTCACCACATAAGCTTGTCATTGACCTATCAAGTGGGTCCACCTCTAACCGATCGCAGAACTCTTGGGTTCACATTTAATTCATCTTATATATGTCAATCCCATAGTTACACCACACAATCCTATGGCATAATATTCTAGGTTTGTACCTCCAAGCCACATTGTCACTTCCTCATCCAATTGCATTAAAGGAAATCATGTCACGCCAATGAAGAGTCTCCATGGTTAAGGTCTGGAGTGGTGCAAGGTTTTGTCTAATTTTCATTATAAGTTTAAGGTTTTCCCTCCTATTCCACATCGATCTTTCCTTCAATCTTTTCCATGTCTCGAATAAGGGATATTGACCCTGCCTTAAGAAATGCATCAAATGGGGTTCTTTACAATCATTGTAAGAAAAATTCTAAACCCAACCATAATTTCCTTGAGCTGGTTATTTTGACCATGGCTCTGTCTTAGATGTCCTGCAAACCTCTACGTCAATGTTGATACTTTGTACTTTTGTTTATGGCTTATTAAGGTGCTCTATGGCACTATCCCTCTTGAGCTTGAGCCAATCCAACTCCAAGGTGTTCCTGACCCTTCTACATTCCCTATTCTCTGACAGGGAATTCCAAGCATCTTGTCATACTTGTTCTTGCAACCCTTACCTACCACCAATTGTGTGTGAACTCCTGAAAGATCTCTGCCTCACTTGCCACACTCAAATGGTTTCAGTCTTCAAAGAAGGTCTGTAAGTAGCTCCATGGCGATATTATGATACTTTCAGGGTTGAGCTAGCTACACCTTGATGTAAGCAAAATATATCTAGGCTGCTTATAATGTAGGGATGGTGAAGCCTGCCTGCATGGGTTTTGGCTATTCCTACACTTAAAGGGAGGATAACCCTTCCAATGTTGACTCAACACCTTTTGAAGAGGTTCAAGGGTTTCTAGGTTAATGAAGGAACATCCATGTATATGTACATACCCTGCCAAGCAGGTGTCTTGCATGTACTTATTTTATGTTAATAAAAAGGGTCTATCAACCTAATGTTCCATGTTTTTATTCCAGATCCTTATGGATCCTTCCGCTTCTTGTTTCATTTCATGACATATTTGTATTACTTACATATGCGTTGTTAATTAGTATGAATGATAATCTACCCCAAGATAAGATTATGGTTCAGGAACATGAATCAAGTTGTTTTATTGTATACAAAATTACACATTCTGTTGTAGCGTATATGTTATGAACTGCGATAATGAACATGTAACACAAAACTTCATTCTGTTGCAGATGCATACACTAGTTCAACTTTTTTATCAACACTGTTCATTTCGAAGGTGTGAGATATTTGTTTAGACATTCATTTATTTATCATAACTATAAATCTATCTCTGCATAGAGAGGCATCCACATGCTCATCACATTAAAAATGCTATTATAGCCCAAAAATAATCCAAACCATTTCAACCATAAATGCATCATAATTTCATTAATAATTAAGCAACAAAAATAAGTACTTTTCTTTAAATTTGCATGGAAATTGAGTATGGGACAAGAACTCTCCACCCAACTATAGACAACTGCAGGCATACTTGTAGTTATCACGCCCGAGCCATATTCCAAATTTTGAAGGGGGTTCTTTCTTAAGGGATTAGAACACTAGCTACCAACGGTAACATTGAATCTAGAGGTCATATTCCTTAATCCCAAAAGTTGATGTTGTCGTCTTTTGAACACAAGGAGTCCAAAGGTTCTTGCCTCACCCCAAGTGCATACACAGTGATTCACTCCCTTCTATGGGGCCTAGGATCCACTATAACATTAATGAAATAACCAAGGTATTTAATCCAGCCTTCTATAGGTGTTTCTGTAAGATTAGCCTCTTACCAAGCTTTCTAGGGCTCCAGAGCCTGCTATCTTAACCCATAACTTCTAGGGAACCCAGGTTGTTATAAGGCTCGATAGATTACATTCAGACCCATAGCCTCTAAGGACCCAAGCTATTATAGGGCTCTAAAGACTATCTCAACCCACAACCCCCAGGGACCCAAGCTGTTACAGGGCTCCAACTCAACTCATGAACTCTAGGGAAACTGAGAGCCAATCCCCTTCTCTTCTCTCCTATTCGACACTGCTTGTTGTTCAAACGAAATTTCTCTATTTTTTCTGTTGCTCAAATTGTGTCTCCTCTCTCTCTCAGCTTGAACTAGAAGACCAAGCTTTGCCTTCTTTTCCTGTCTCACATTTACTATTGTGTCCTTGCTTTCTTGCACTACGCAGTTTCCCTCTTGGTTTCTTGTCCCTTTTCATTGTGAAGGTTCCCAAATGCATGGGCCTGTCTACCTTCTTTGCAGTTCATTCAATTTTAAGAACCAGTTCATTAATTCATGCACTAAACAATTTTCAATGGTTGTGCCAAACATTTAAGATTTTCTCCACAAGAAAAACTCAACCTCCCAAGTAAGAAATCCTCCTCCCAAGCTCTGGAACCTGTGTCCCTTTGACTGAGTAGATTTTTCTTAATTTTACATATTTGTAAAAAATATTTACAATGCATTTTATGATAGAACCATGGGTGGGGCTCTCACAGGATGTTGTAATAGAATATGTTGTAACAACAAATGGCATAAAATTTGTCAATGTTAAATCTATGAAAATGTTGTAGCAACTAATGTTGTAACACCCATTACTATTGAAAATGTTGAAACTGTTGTAAAAGTTAATGTTATAACAAATGCTACTATTGAAACTAATAAAACAATGACCATTACACCGAATGTTGTAGTAACATATGCTATAACAATAGATGCCATAAAAATTGCTAATGTTAAATCTATTGAAAATGTTGTAATAGTTGATGTTGTAACACCCATTCATATCTCTTCAACTAGTAGTTGTAGAGTGCCTTTTTTTGATTTGTAAGGTTTCCATTAAAATTGTGTTGTCCTTTTTATCATTGTCTTCCAAAAAATAAATATGTATATATATACAAAAAAAGAAAAGGGAGATATAAGGACTCTTTGAGCCAATCTTTTGTAAAATTCTGTCATATATATACACTAAATTTCCACTCTCAAGTGAAGGAATGTTTAATGTTTCCTTTCAATGTTGAGTAGCTAGATGTAGTAAAGGTGTTGAAGATGAAATGGTTATCGGGAATGAGACTAGAGTCAACTCTAGGTGGAGTAGAAGGATCATGAAGAATGGCACAAGTACAATTGCAACTAGTAGCATTGACTGTCTAGTTGAAATAAGTGATGAAAGGTATATTCCCTTTGTCTATGTCATGTCCTATATAAATGGTTATGTTTTAAGCTCACCTGTAGAATAGCTAGGAGATAGAGGTATCGTTCCACCCTAGGCTTAGGATTAGAGGTCAAAACAAGTCAATGACTTGTGGGAAAATGAAAGAACTTGAATTTAGTCTAAGAATAAAGGCAAGGAAGGTGACTTAGAGCTGAGCTAGGGATGTCCTAAATGGATTCCACAGGTTTGCACTAAAACTATAAGCTGATTCTTGATTGCAACTTCTACAGGGTAAACAATTTACATATAGATGATTGTTGCAACTTATTTGTGCTTGCCTAACAGTTTGAGAACATATTCATGGTAGAGTTTTCTAGGGATAGTAATTAGGGGTTAAAGTCAAAATAAAGATAATCCATGGAACCTATGAATTATAATCAGTCACTTCATAGATTGGGCATGGTGAACCTCTATTCGCTATTGAACCTATTGATTTTAGATGTTGCAAGAATTTTCAACTATATAAATTGAACTTCCATATGAAATAACCTCTTATTGATGAATTATGATGTTGGAATCCATTTGGAATTAGGCTTGAAACCTAATGCAAATATAGTCAATTATGCCCTTTGTTGATAAAAATTATTGATCCCAAAAAATGTTATTTTTGGTCAATTGTATACAAGTTAAAAGTTGATCATCGGTTATGTGAATTACAACAATGCATCATGGGTAGGATCCCTCAACTCGGTTGGAATAACAAAGGATCCTTGAAATCAACTTGACATATTTATGGTTTTATAAATGAATTGGAATGACAATTGATTAATGAATTGCATTGGAAGCAATCATTGAGTTTTAGAGACAACATTGTTTTCTTATATATATATTTTCACAATGCTCCACATTGATGAGATAAAAAGGCCATAGGCCTACTGTTTATGGATCATATGTTATCAAAGTAGTTGAATTTGTAGCCTTGAAAGAGACATATCACCTTGAGGAGAAAACTGAGGGGGAAGAAAATCATTTCAACCTTGTTGTTAAAGCTTGAAAGTAGGAAGCTAAAGAGGTGTTTCTGCAACCCAACACTACACCAACACTTGGGGGATTAACAAAATAAACTAAGAAGGAAAAACATAGGTAACATCGGATTGAGAAGCAAATGTTGTAACAATGGATATTGTAACAAAAAACCATTTCATCTTGTTTGTCAGATCTTGAAAGTGGGAAGCCAAAAATGCGTTTTTGCCACCAAACATTATAACACTTAGGGGATCAAGAAAAAATATTGAGAAACAAAAACATAATTAACAATGGATTGAAAAAAAGGTGTTATAATGGTGGGCGTTGTAATAGTATATGTTGTAACAAGATATGTTGTAACAACATATGTTGTAACAACATGTCAATGTTAACATGTTGAAAATGTTGTAGCAGTTGATGGTGTGACACCCATTAGTATTGAAAATGTTGAAACTTTTGCAAAACCTAATGCTATAAAAAGTGGTACTATTGAAACTATTGAAATAGTGACCATTATAGCAGATGTTTTAACAACATATGTTGTAACAAGAGATGTTGTAACAACAGATGCTATAACAATTGAGGTGGTATAAAGCTATTTCATATTGCTTGTTAAATCTTGAAAGTGGGTAGCCAAAGAGGTGTTTCTGCCACACAATACTACACCAACAGTGAGGGTGTTGTAACATGTTCTTCTTACATTGAAAACTTCAAAATTTTGATTAATTTTTTAAAACATTTAAAATTATTGCACTTTGTAATAGTTTGAGTGAAAATATATAATGTGGAAATATATATATATATGTTTATTTTTATAAATAAAATGGCAAATCACTGCACACCAACTATCATGCATTTTATATTGGTGGCGATTAACACTTTAGTGATAGACATATCTTATTCTATTATGTGTCCCCCCTGCTTGTTTGACATTTAATGAAGCTTTGGGGTGGGGAGGGCAAAGGGGCATGCAAAAAGTTACTTCTCCAAAACAAATTTTGCAATGTGGAAATGACATATTAATTGCGCACTCCTCCCTTACTCATTAACACTTTCCACCTACCCCCCCATGCAAAAAACCATTCCTGGTTTTCGGTAATAAATATCATCTGCCACCATTTTATTGATCGTTTGTCATTTAAATCTAAATGCTATTTTCCATTCAATTCTAAATATGCCCATCGTTGGAATGTTAATTCAATTTCATTCTCACTCCCATTCATAATTTTATCCCTCCTGCCTTTTTCTGTACCCTCTCACCTTTCCTTCAACCACCATACACAATGAATCAAAGTGCGTAATTATAGAAATCGCTCAGCAACAACTCAAAAATACAATGCATGGTACATTTGACAGGTAATTCTACTCCTTGCTACAAGTTGATAGTTTAAAATGAGTTCAACTAAAGGAAAATAGTCTTAGGTTTAGTATGAAACCCTCCAAAAAAATGATGAATTTCCCTTAGTTGATAGGGAAAGAAAAATAGAAGATAGAAACTCAAAGTTTAACCTATATGAATTGTAGAATTAGGCTTCCCAAAAATTTTAAGATAATAACAACGATTTTTCTCAATGCAATTCCTTTTTACTCAAGTTTATATTTCCTCAAACTCATCCTTTTCTAGAATTTGTACTATCGTGTGTATACAGGTACTTACCCAGTGAGAAAATCATAATTCCTCAAAACGATGAAACCATGTTTTCTATAACTCATGAGTCAATTTTAAAATCCCTATGCATATCCTTGGCAAATTATTTGCACCCATTATCTAGTGAAATTATCTTGGAAATATCAAAAGTGAACTTTTGAGAAAAGAGTTGCTATTTTTGAATTATTCATGCCTAAAGGGACCGATATTCCACTCACACTCTGTCTTAACCTTCATCAATGTTTCCATAATTTTCAAGGCAAATCATATCCATTTTATGTTGTATTTTAGATTATAAGAGTTATGAGAAAGTGGATGAAGTAGTTATAGCTTTTCTTTTAGTTTTTCTTCTAGATAAGAAATCACAAATCGTATTCAATTTCAACCAATTTTTATCTGAGGCCTTCCATGACCAATTTTGTAAATTTGGAGTTGAAAAATATTTTAAATATAAATCAGTCATGGTGTACTTGTTTTTGTATTACCACTGATGTAGATTCCCAATAAAATTACAAAAGCAAGTTCTTCAAGGGAATCAATGGTATGTGATTCATTGGACATTCTTGGTTAGAAGGAAATCTAAGGAATTTTCCTTCACTGATTTTGTGAAAAAATTTCTTCACATATGCTATAGCCTATTAATTAGTGATAGTCCTCCCATAATTTCACATGAAATCACAAGGATTATGCATCTCAATGAACAAACAAAGCTTGTTGATTGGTATTTGTACCAAAATTTTATAGAAATTAGATTGTATGGGTGTGAATTTCCACCCTATCAGTTTCCTGTTTTGTTGTCTATGCATAATTTTGTGCTTGAATTCATTAGACAAAACCTTAATGTAGTTCAAGTGAAATTTTTACCTAGAAGGAAACATACATTTTTTAAACTGATGGCACAGGTAGGGCCATTTATAGTGAATCATAGGTCAATAGATAAAGAGGTGGAATAATTATTGGCATAAATAAAGTTTAAATTGGGGGTTAGTTGGCCATATGACCCCATTGGGATAATTTTAACCATTAGAGTTCAAAAATATTCCCCACCTTATTTTCATGTGTCTAAGCCTGATATAGAGAAGTTTTATAATAGGGACACATGGGAGGAAAACACTTTGCAGGAAGTGATAGAAGAACAAACTATGGAGGAATCAGTAGGAAACAAAAAATTGGTTACACCATAAATGAAGGAAAATGAATTTAATAGGATAGATCAAAGCTTATCAAAGTCATAAATGGAACAATTCAAAGTATCCAAGAGAAAGAAGACAAACAATATGGAGGGAGAAATATAAAAAACTGTCTCATCCAACATTTCTTCACCAACTATTATTATTTCAGGTGAGCCTTTTTTTAGAATGCAAGAATTCGATCCAGGGTACAATAATCTTATCCTTCTTCTTCTTCTTCTAACTAAAATATGTTTTCTGAGTTTTTGTAAATGAAGAAAAATAATGAAGCTTTGAAGGAAGTAACTTATACTGAGTTCTAGAAGCAAACTTATTCTACCAAAAGAAAGTTTCTTTCATCTCCTGATACTGAAAAAGGTAAAGTTAAGTTAGCATTATTGAACCTAAAATTTATGGTCCTAGAGTTGCTCGAGATTATAAGACTTATGTTTTATATTTCAATAATAAAAAATCTATCCTATAGATCATATTGATCTCAATAAACAAACATGTGAGATGATGTACTTCTCTCTCACTAGTTCTTCTTTAAATGCATCAAAATTACAAAATTCTTTGAATAATACTATTGCAGAACTTAAAATGGAAAATACTTGTTCTCTAGTGAAGGACGTTAGGATCATATCACTACAAGACCTTGTAATTAAATTATGTTTGGTTCCCAAAAATGTGGATGTAGCTCAAGAGATTGTTAAGAATAAAAATGAATATATTCAAGCACTTTGAAGATAGCTAAAGCTACCCACAATAGAGAATCCCAAAAGACAAGAAATTGGGAAATTGGAGAAGGAGAAGGAAACTATGTTATCCTATCTAATTGAAAAGAACTTGCAAATTCATAAAATGCAAGAAAGGATGGAAGAGTTGTTAAAAGAGAATGCCTAAACTAATAGTGTAGTAATTCCAACAACAAAAACAAGTTCCACCATAATTCTATCATAAGCATTATCTTCTTTTAAGATGAAGGATGTTGAGATTGACATATTGAAAGAATAATTGGACAGAGCTAAGATGAATAAAAATTAATCATACAATGCCTTAGTCAAGGAAACAAAGAAAAATGAAAATTTGCAAAAGCAATTAGAACATTATTTGAGTAATTCTAATAGTATTCAATGCTTATCATAAGCCAAAGAACAAATTTGGACAATAAATTATGTCATATCTGTCTGTTATTTGGTAGTCTATGGAGATTACTGTAAAACAAGAGGATTTGATTGAAAGAGCCAAAGAATCTATTAATGACATCAAAATACAATTGGTAAATAAACTTGGACATGTAAGTCAGAAAATAAAGTCTCTAAAGACAAGGTCCAAAGAAGGCCTTGAATAACTAGTGATTATAGATAAAACAAAATCATTTATTCAGAGTAGAGAATTTCTCATGGAGGAAACTCAATGTTGAAGACAAAGGAAAAGTGTGAAAATATTATAGAGCAAATCAATAAATTCTACAAAAAAAGTTCTATTCTGCAAGAGAGAGGTCTTCCATCATTTAAGAATTCATATGGCCAAATGGTTAAAAAAGACCAATATGAAAGACTCTTGAAGAGAGAGGGAGGGGAAAGGACAAAGTTTGTTGTAAGCAAGGGAGATATTAGTAGTTAAAATCTACTTCAAGTGTTAGTTGACGACCTTTTCATTTTTCTACAAAATCAAACAGTTGTTCATAATAAAAACTTTTTATGAGAACTATACTAATGCAAATGAATAGTACAGATAGATGATAGACCTCAGTTACCCAATAGATGAAGAATCATTGCAGTTGGTCAAATTTTTTCAATAAATTCAACTTATCAATGTAACATATTAGCAACAAATCACAACTATTAAGAATTTAGAGCAACAATAACATAGTAGTTTCAAATACATTGAACCTGAATGCAGAAATCAAATGTAGTTGTAGAAATTTTTGGAGCAATTTTTTATTTGTAGTTAAAAGGAGTGTTGCAAACATCTTGATAACATCTCAATTTTGTCTGGAAAACATGATATCTTGGCCTAGCTGATGTTTTCCTATTTTTATTGATATTTTGATGGTATCCTTATTTTTCTGATGTTTGCTTATTTGTACTGATATTTTCACAATTTTTTTGAGTTTTTGTTTTTCGAACCCTTGCCGAATAATCCCAATGTCGATGTTCACAACATTGGTTAAAAGTTGTTTAAACATTATCCAAAGCTTTGGATAAATAATAATTTTAATGTAAATCTCTTAAGAGATAAGATATTTTGTAAAGCACTCTATATATATTTTATTTTTTAATAAGGGTTGATACCTGGAGCAAGTTTTTGTAATATTGTCATAATACTTTCAACTTGGATATAATCAAAGGCTTCTAGTTTTCGTTGATGATATAAATTGTGTACTTATGAGTTCTTCTTGTAATTTCATAGTCTATTTCTGCCTATATTTGAGAATAATAGAGGAAACTAGGAAGCGATAGATTGAGTATTAATCTCCTTGATGTCCCTTTGCAAAGTTATGTTCACAATTGAGTTAGAAATTCAACAATCTATTTAATTTACTACCCAGAAATATTCAGTTTGTTACTTCTATGATGTAATTGGATATATTTGTGTTGACTATAAAGGTTGATTTGTACATCTCTTCTATTATTAAATGATTAAATGTTTAGATAGAATTTTTAGCCTTCTAAATTCCTCTAAATTCCTCACATTGATGCTTTGGCTCAGTTATTTACCTAGGGACTGTCTATAAATATACAAATGGGGGATCAAGAAAATAAATTGAGAAGCATAAACATAGGTAACAACGGATTGAGAAGAATATGTAGTAACAACAGATGTTGTAATAACAAATTTTGTAAGAACAAATTCCATAACAACATGTCAATGTTAAATCTACTGAAAATTTTGTAACTATTGACATTGTAACACTTATTATTGTTGAAAATGTTGTAAAATGTGATACTGTAATAACTACTACTATTGAAACTACTAAAATAATGACCATTACAGTGGGTGTTGTAATAGAATATGTTTTAACATCATATGTTGTAACAATTGAAGGGATAGAAAGTCATTTCATATTTCCTGTCAAAGCTTCAAAGCAGGTATACAAAGAGGTATTTATGCCACACAACGCCACACCAACAGTTGGGTGATCAATAAAACAAATTGAGAAGCACAAACATAGGTAACAATGGATTGAGAAGAAAATGTTATAACAACAAATGTTGTAACAACAATCCATTCATCTTGCTTGTCAAAGCTTGAAAGTGGGCAGCCAAAGAGGCGTTTCTTAGTAATTTTTCATTTGTGTTATTCTTCTACTAAGACCTATGTAATAGAGTTACTGATTGCTTTCATTAAAATATTTATCAATGTTGTATGAATAGTTGAGATACTTGTGAATTTTATGTAAGAAACCTTAATGAAGCACTTTGTAATCACTGCATCTTATTTTATTTCATTTCATGCTCTCTGCTATAGATCTAATGTATAGGATTTTGTTTATCCCTATGCTTTAAGCCCATAATTTCTTTATGTTCTTCTCTCCATACTACAATGTCAATTTTAAATGATGTAATCATAGATAAGTAGCCCAGTTGAATTTATTCATTAATTTCTCCAAAAAATAGTTCACGTTACATCTACAAGTCTATTGTTACTTTCCCCACTTGTCTGATTTTTTTGAGGATTGAAAAGGGCCTGATAGACCTGGAGTAGTGAGCATACTTGTGTTGCAGTCTAGAATGTAGGAAGAATTATGTTTTTAAAAATCACCAGATTGTGTGCTAACCATACTCCCCGTAGGAATAGAAAAGGAAGTGTCCTATAAACTTTCAGGTCCTTTCTTTCAAACTAGCCCTTCAAATTTCAATAGGCTCCAACACAAGCCTACATCATAATGTTCCTATTTCTCATAGTCATGTCCCTTGCATATATACTTAATTCATTAATATATATATATATATAATATATATATAATATATATATATATATTATATATCACTACAAAACAAATGTTTTATACCTAAATACACTCTTCATCGTACCATATGGAAAATAATTTCTAAGACAACTTCTAAGACTAAAGATCATCCCTAGTGTTAGCATTAATTTTCATTTCTTCTCTAGGGTTTATGTCATAAAATCTAGGTCTTCCTATATTGCATCACACAAGCATTAAGAAATCTCCATGAAAATGATATAGCCAGAATAATGAGTATAGTGTAGAAAAATAAATTCTCTTCCTTTATACAGAGTAGGTTAGGGAGGATAATGTTTGTAAAGTGGACTAATTACACAATAAATTTCAATAATTCACAAGATAAGGTCTCTAAGTGAAGTTCTCTCTCTGAGGTATACACGTCAGGAGACCAATCCTCAGGTGGTGCACTCTCTAAGCATGGGTTGCAAGTGTCAAGTGCTCTTCATCACAAGGCTTCTTGCTTTCCAAGACAAGCATCCCATGCCCCTCAACACATGTATCGTGAGTCCATAATCAATCCCATGTAATACGCTCTCAACCCAAGCATCTATAATCAATACCTTGTAATATGTTTGGTTGTCTACAAGTTATGTATTACACGGTCTTTCATCCCTCCTTTGGCCTAGGGTTTTTGGAAAAGGACTTGATAAATCCATGATTGGATATTTATTTCTAAGGAATTGATCATAGCAAAAGGTTAGTGATTTATAACAGTATTATGACCGATGGGAGCACATAAGAACTCAAGCTACACATAAATAAACAACTCAACACAAGAAATGAAAATTGACATATCAACATAACAATATCCAAGTAAGTTATTGAAAGTCAACTAATGATACTTTATTCTCCATCCAGATAACAAAATTGGACCAATTTATTTCTTGTATCATATCGAATTCCGATTGTGATGGATAATGGCCATATTGTTTCTCCTGTCAAAACATGGTAGATGGACAACTTAAAGTAATTAATATCCAATAATTTACCTTTTTGTAGAAAGTTAAAAAAAAAATAATTTCAGATATTAAATATACTTACAAATTTTCATGCTAAGGCTTCTAACCCTATGTGACCATTGTAATGTGTGGCACGATATTTGATAAGCATGGCCTTCGAGGCCTTGCTCTGAAACATACACTAATTCAATTTAATTGTGCACTAGTAAAATATAAAAATCATTTAATAAATCTAAAATAATCTTATGACCAAATTTAAATACTTGTATGCTCTCCATGATGGACTTCCTCCATGCATCTTCTCTATCATATGATTTCACAAGATATTTCCATACTTTCACGTTTACATCAATTGGACTTATTTTGGCCCTTAGCACAGGAGGAACCTATTTTATCTTTTTCGTTTGGTTGCAACATAATCTCTTTCAGTTTTGAGTCATTTGTTTGTTTACTTGCTTTACTGACCAACCTGCCCCAAATTTAGTATGCATGTCATGGATGACTTCCTTTTGAAGGTGCATGGGTATCTTCGATAATGGAAACTATAGATTCTCTTTGAAACATTAATGACATGATTCCTTCAACCTCTGATTGAACACTTTCTTGGCATCTGTCATTCTGATTTCCCTAGAGACAACATCATATTCTACCTTGGTTTTGTACGTACCAATGAAAGATGCATAAGTATCTGTACTAGTGATGGAAGGAATATGTGTCCCAATAGTTGGTGGGACATTCAACATATCTGTTTCTTGTTCCACATTCTTATGTGTTATTGAGATTTACTTTTTCCTAGATCTTTTGCTTGATTCAGGAGTTTATGGGGAACCAATTAACTATGTTTGACAAGGTTTATTTGGTTAGTTTATTTTAGTGCCTTTAGCACATTCTTCCACGTATTTTAAAAGCATGGACAAGTCCATACCTTCTATTTTATTCATTGTTGCTACCCCCAATATAGAATTCGTTGCCTTTTTCAGTTTCCGATTGTCATGTAACAATGTGTACAGTAAAATTTTTATCTTAAAATTAGAAATAAAAAATAAACACTAATTTCTTCTTTTATAATTTTGAAACTAAAACAAAAATATGTAATTCAAACAAGAAATGAAAACATGTGAAAATATTTAAATTGAGTATGAAATACATAATTTTCACAAGAATCAAACCCTTCTCTCGTTTCCCTCTACTGTTTCTTGACATTTTTTGGCATGCTAGGGTCTAGTTTATTGTTTTTCCTCCACACTGTGTAAAATCCCTTCTCTTTTCTCCCTACATTTTCCTCCCTTAACTCTAACTATTTTAAAAAACAATAGTGAAAAATGGATGGATAAGGGTTTGATTTTTGTCTCTAGTAGGGGGTGAATGAGATGCACAAATTGATTTCATCAATGTTAGAGGCTGAAGCACACCCACATATTTTTTTATTATTATTGAAATCCACAATAGGGGAGGAGAGGCCCATCAATATCTCTGCCCACCATCAACAAAGATTCAATTGATTAATAATTTGCTTTCATAGCCTCAATGCATTGCTCCAACCATGGTCTGCTCCAACTCCACAAAAAAATTCAAAGCTCCCTCAAATTTTGATTGATGAGTATTAGAATGGAAATATGGTGAATGTAATACATTGTTTTGGTTGAATAGTGGAGATACACAACATGCTTATCCATTGTGTGTGTTGATTATAGATTGGTAGGTTTTTTTTTTTTCTTTTTTTTTTTAGTTTTTTATTTGGTTATAATTGTATTAATGTTCATCTTTGCACTTTGCAATTTCATTTGGGGTGTCTTCCATATTATTGTCATTTTGAGGGGTTTTTATTGGATGTACCAACATGCATATTCATACTCATATAATAATATTATTATTATTTATTATTAGTAGTAGTAGTAGTAGTGGGTGATATAAATATTAATAAATGTGTTTAATATATGCCTATAAACCACATTTTTTTAATGTGGTTGTGCTATTTGAATACAAATATTGGATGTGCAATGTGCATAGGCACATGGTACATGCTGAAATGTTGGTTGATGTAAAGCCCCCTACATGGTGTTTTGACCCTACAATGAAAGGTGTTTTATGTCATATTTTACGAGCCCACTAGTGAATTTGGTGTGATTTCAAACTTTCTAATTTTATTTTAATAGCCAATGACTCATAATGTAACAATCCACTAGTTATAATCACATACACATTTTCACCTTGAAAGGTTGTGTTTCTCAATGGTTATGTATACATGTGACAAAAACATTTTTGATCCTACCACTCACTCTTTACTCCTTTATAGGGTGGATGGTGGCATTGAAAACATATCTCATCCACAAGTTAACATATACTAATTAATATATTATATATTGAGTTCATTTAGAAGAATTAAAAATCAAAATTTCAAAATAGTATATTCTCTAACATATAGGGTCAAATGATTTTTTTTTATTAAATATACAAAAATACAAATATTTGGTGATTTAAAATTATGGATGAAGGATTTTAATTAAGTTAAATGAAAGTATGAAAAAATAAAAAGTAGTCCCTTAGATTTCATAATCCTCATCTAAGATTTACAAGATTTTTGCCATGTCACCATATTGGGAGTAGAAATTACCAAAAAGGGTATATATTGAAATTGGGGGAATTTTAGTTAGAAAGGTGCAATGAAAACTAGTTGAGCTTAAATCAATTGTGCATTCAGAAAATTGGATGGAGCAACAATGACCTGCATAAATGTTATGTGACTAATGGCATTTTTATGTATTACAAGATATAGAGGAGGTCATGAGTAGAGGATGTCAACAATGAAGACCTACTAAATCAACAAGAGTAAAGTCGGTGTCCATAGAATTAGATTCAAAATATATAGATACAATAAACGTAAGAAGACAAAGAAACTTGAACCAAAGAATTATGTTATTTATGAATTCACAAATGCTACAACATTGACATGATAAAGTTATGTAAAATATGTTGTTTTTTTTTCAAATCCAAAACATGATATCGATATGTCAGATATATGAGTAAAGTGAGTCTCTTTGTTGGATAGCATATTAGTTGAAATGATATAATTGGTGTACTAAACATCCTTGACTATGGTATGTATCATAGGGCAAGACGAGGTCATGGAAAAAAATAATGTCATACTAAATAAGGGCACAACAGATGTCGCAAGACATCACGTAATTATCAAAATTTGACTTAACATAGGAAGAATTTTGTGATACATCCATTATTTTACACAATATAATTAGAATTTATAGTGTATTATCCAACCGTGAAACAAATTAATGCATGTTGTTGATATTTTATATGGATATTGTAATAAGTGTGCAAGCTAAGCATTAAACTAGAAAAAGAAAAAACCATATGTATGTCGGTGTGGCCCTAAAACTGTTAAATCATAAAGAACACAGTGGGTGGAAGAGGATATGACAATGGATACTTCAGACAAAACAAATAATTGCACTGAAAAAGAGGTTGGTCAAGACTATATTACTTGGGATGGGATTTGTTAAGCAATATTTGATTATATTTCTTTGAAATTGGTACATTTATGATTTATCCAATTCTTTCCAAACATTAGATAATGGTAGTGTTTGTTAATAGGTAGAAGATGATAATGAAAGAATGAATACTAATACCCAATCGCATCCAACTCGGGTATTAATATTTTGAGGGGACAATACAAACCATCCTTTAAACCATACCAGGGTGAAAAGAGTATATTTAAAGATAACTCTACCACCTAAGAAATTTGAACAACTGATCAGATTTTCATACATTGATGGCTCTAATATGATACTGACTAGTGACCTTAATATTGATGAGAATGATAGTGAAAATGTAATGCATGAAGAAGGATTGAATGATATTCTTATAGGTTTCTTTGGAGATGGAAACAACGATGACAATAATGATCACATGGTTGACAATTTTGATGACAAAATAGGTAATTACCGTAAACATAATGTTTATGACAACATTGTAGTGGCTACAACGACTCTCAAAATTTTTTCCTTAGCTTCATTTTGGAGCCTCCCTACCAACCATCCTTAGCAGCCTATCTTGCACTATCAAGTACATAATCTTCAGTGGTTTTATGCTCTCATAACTAGTGGTTGGACATGGATGTATTGTATGATTGGAACTTACACTTCTTAATATAATAGAGCCACAATGTTTCATGCATATGTTGTATTGTATTTTAGTTATCTTGAGTACTCTAAATGATATATGTATCTGTTTGCTTATGTATGCATGTGTAGCTATTCTTGTAGATGTATGTATGAATCTTTCTGAAATGTGTTGTTGGTTTAACCAACTCTTTGGATTTCTAGCTTACTTTCCATCCATGTTGTGATGCATCTTTTCTCGTGCATTCCCTTCTTAACTTTGTGCTATCATGGGTTTCCTAGGGGCGCACTCACCTCACCCTCCATTTGTTAGAACCGCTCATGCACCTTCCTTGACTTACTACATATGTCACACCCTTTCTACCAACATGGACATCTTAGTTTCCTCTGTGTGAAACCATGGTCAATGCATTACTATATGACCTACTGCTGGGACTCCTACATTAAAAAGTCTGAGGTCTAATTAGGACTTCTTACTGGGGAGATCCCATAACATGTTGGTGGGTCTAGCATTGTTAACTTTTCTCGTGCTAGAAGGAGGGTCAGATGACGAGATGTGTCCTCTCATCATGTTCTGAACCAGTTCACATCTAGGATGGACTCTTGTACACTCAACCCTCCTCAATGTTTTTCGCATGCTAAACCTATCCATATCACAAGGGAGTTTTTTGATCTCTTGTCTACACACACGTATGAGTGCTTTCACATCACTTCCTTACCATGGTTGACAAGGAAGATGGATGTTCTGACAAATAGGTCAATCTCCTACATGCATACACACTTCACAAATCCACACATCGGGGGTTGTGCAGCCTACCAGCTGATAGCATGCACTCACTTGAGCATTTTTTTATCTCATTGAAGATAATTTCCATCATTTTGATACAGAAAATCTTGACCAAAAAATGTTACAACAATGGAAGGCCCAGTATGAATTACCTGATGATTTTTGGCAGTGCTTCCATGTTTTGCAGTTTCAAGCTCTGAAGAGCCAGATCAAATTTCGGTATCTCATTGACAAATTCAAATATTGCCTTATCCAATCTCTCAACCCCAAGAAGAAATTCAAGCTCAAACCCCTCTCATCATACTTCGGTGATGGAGCTGTGAAATCACGGATGGACACAATTGATGTCACAACTGGCTATCCATCGTCCCCTCATCAAATAGCTCCACCATCGCAGAGTGATTTGGGAGAGCATGAACATACATTTTTTGAACTGTCACATCCTCCCGACATCACTCCTTCTGATTTTCATGCAGACTTGGTTGTGAGTCCCATACCTCGTCATAGTATTTTTTACTTCAACCTCTGTCTTCGTATTTTGATCATCCTCTAGATGCCATTGTCTTGTGTTCTTCCATTATGGAATCTACACTTATTTTGAACGAGGATCGATCTATTGGAAGTATCACCTCACGTGAGCCAACCCATGCACTGTTAGCTTAGGAGTAGGAGTAGTGTTTTCTTTCTGAGCTATTTTCTTGCAAGCATGTTTGATTCTTTCTTTGTGTGTTTGCTTGTTTTCTTACTTGCTTTTATTTCACATTTGCTATTGCTTCTTTCTTTTCTTTTTGGCTTTTTCTCTTGTGTATGTCCTTAGGTAAGTTTCGAATGGACCGTGTGTGACTCTTGAAACAAGATGGGTAAAGTACAAGAGGACTTGTACAAATATAACCATTTGGTTATCTATTGTCTGCTCTCTTATGTAAGAACTTGTTGTCTTCAGTCCATGATAAATCATTGGAAAATATGTATTGTTCGAAGTGAACCTTGGTGAAAACACAACGCTTGCGCGCTAACTAGTATCACCTACTCTAGTCAGTTGTTTTTGGGTTAATCCTTGTAAGTTCAGTCAATTAGAGTAAGGTGAGGGGGAAAACCTTAACAAACACATCAAAGGTATATATAAACTACTTCTCTAAAGGAAAAACCTCTTTTGCTCTCAATAAATCGGGATCCCACTTCCGCCAATGAAATGAATAAGTGCTATGCACAATTATGAAAATGAAAAATGAAAAAGTGAAAAATTTCGAAAAAACAAAAAATGAATAAGGTGAAAGAAGAGAAAGGCTTCCTATTCAAAGATGTGATGCAAGTAACTCCACCAAGGTACTAATTAGGCTCTCTGGTAGAGTAGCGATGCTTATGTTCCTACGTGACTCTCCCAGGGTACTGTCTAGGCTTGCTAGTAGTGTAGCAACACTAGACATGAAACTAAGACTCTAATGATTATACTGCTTGTGCACCAATAAACCCCTCAACCCCAATCGAAACAACTATGTTGACCTGTCTTGGAATGTGTATCAATTGACGAAGAATTTGGCAGATGCTACATCTTACAATCAAGCAAGTGTGGAAACCAAGACGAACTGAGAACTGAACAATACTTCTGGAGGTGTTAGACATTCTTTTCACGAACAAGGTCCATTTAGAGAGCCAAAGTTATACTAGTGTGTCATCAAGCATTGTATCAGCTACAACCACCCTCCAAATTTTTTCCTTAGCTTCATGTTGGAGCCTCCCTACCAACCATCCTCAGCAGCATGTCTTGCATTATCAAGTACACAAGCTTCATTGGGTTTCTAGCATATTGTCATCATGTGAATGATAGTTTATCGCATCCCCCTCATAGGTTGTTCCTCCAGACTTGGTCTAGAAGTAGGATGAGTATCTCCCTCAATAAATTGTACAATTTTGGAGTGGAACGAGCCTTCCCTCCATAAATTGCGCAATCCTGACTAGCAGCCTGTTGGGCTCCAAAATTGCGTAATACTACCTGTCAACCTTCACAGGAAAAACTGCACAATCTAACCTAGCAGGACTGCTCAGCCCAAAAACTGTGCGATCCCTCTTGGATAGCCAACCCAACAGCGAATAGAAATTGTGTAAATCCATCCAAGCAGCCTACTCGACTTAGAAATTGCAAGATACCATCAGACAGGCTTCCTTGAGAAAATTGCGAGGTCTGACCCACGAAATTCGCTCAACCAAGAAATCATGCAATCCTTGGAGACAGTCACTTGTTCATCTCAGAATTTTTGCAACCCCTCTAGGATAGCCATCTCTGCTCACCCTAGAAACTGCACATATTTTCATACCATGCTTGCAGACCAATGCATGTGCCTTCAGGTTGACCGGTTCCTCCTAGGACCGAGCAAAACTAATTTTCATTCATGGACTTCTTCTCCCAAGGTAGAATGCAAAGGCATCCCTTGATTCATGGATCTATTTTTAGCAGCTGGAGTTTACATGCAAGGATCATTTTAGAAACCTCTCACTAAGTGTCACTTTTCATAGATTTTTGGCATCCCTGTAACAACCTTGATTTTATCAAAACTCATCAATTAGATGTTGTAGAGCTCATTCCTCACATCGACCTTGCAGTTCTGACATCCCACATTGCATCTAGGAATCATCGCCACATTCAGATCATTTTTTTGGGGGTAAGCCCACCTTTCATGCCTTGTGTTGTGTTTTTGTCGCTTTTTGTCTTTCACTTTGTGTGAGTGTTTTCTACTTGATCTTAGTGAGCAATTGTTGTTGTTTTTATGTGTGTCAGCTTTTGGAAGTGTTATAGACATATTTGGGCACTTCAACCCCAAAATTATATGTCGATAAACTAGGGCTCTTCAACCACTAAAAGAGTTTTTTTATACCCTAAAAGAACATGGTCATCTAATTACATCATTCCCCAGAAGTTCCACCTAAAAAACCATCCAGAAATGGCCTAAACTAAACCATACTAACTGTTCCACTAGCAAGGTCTGATGCATACTAAGTATTACACTAGCCAGGTGTGATGCATACTATTTGTGCCTTCTATAGCGTGTGATGGGTGAGGATGAAAAAATGTCCGAGACAGTTTGCACAGTGGTTGCTCATGGAATCTTCTAGAAACTTCTCCTATGACACTTGCCTCTCTAAATTTGCCCAGGGATGAGTAAGAGATCCAAGAAATATCCAAGTGGAACCAATTGTAACAAGTGGAGTGACACTAATCAAAACCCTAGAGATGACTCACACCCTTGCACACATCT
>APFE030622138.1:89130-99905 GCA_000404065.3 Pinus taeda
GCAGCTACCCTAGAAACAACATTTTAAAGTAATTCAACGATTTCTTCTATGCACAATAGATAAGAGAAAGATGAGGGGACCAACCTGGAGCTTCCGCTTAATCCCTTTCTTGATCTCTCTCCCCCTTGATAGAGCTTGCAACTCCTCTTTGTACTTATCCCACTTGGAGAGTACCTGTAGAAACACAGTAACAAAGAACCATCAAAACATCTTGATCTATTATAACATAAACACTACAAAATCAGATATATAATGAACATACAATAGCATTCACAAATGATAACATTCACAATTGCACAATAGTATGGAAGAAAACTTGAAGAAATTTATTAAATAGAAGGGAGAATTACAACCCAGTTGTCTGATCCAGCATCATTCTCCCAACATCAATCCCTCTTCACCTCATGAAATAGAAAGATCACACCAACAATACAATGCTCTTTTCTTCAAATACAAACTATTAGCACTTCCTTACAATTCATAATATTCCAGCCTCTGGATCTCTTAGATGAGGGATCCATTTATAGATGTATGCATGGGTGTGAGTCATCTCTGGGTTTTGATTAGTGTCATTCCACTTGTACAATTGGTTCAACTTGGAGATTTCTTGGATCTCTTACTCATCCTTGGGTGAATTCAGAGAGGCAAGTGTCACAAGAGAAGTTTCTAGAACATTCCATGAGCAACCACCTAGCAAATTGTCTCCGACATTTTTCCATCCTCACCCATTGCACCCTATAGAAGGCCCAAACAGTATACATCACACTTGGCTAGTGTAATACTCAGTATGCATCACGCCTTGCTAGTGGAGCAGTCAATATGTTTTAGTTTAGGCCATTTCTGGATGGTTTTTCAGGTGGAACTTTTGGGGAATGATGTAATCAAATGACCATGTTCTTTTAGGGTATAAAACAACTCTTTTAGGGGTTGAAGAGCCCTAGTTTATCAACATATAAGTTTGGGGTTGAAGTGCCCAAATATGTCTATAACAGTTGACCCCCTAAATCATGAAGTTGTAAATCTTGATGTCCGGTGAAATGCTTTATCATGAGGATCCGAGGTTTCGAACTGGAAGGTGACCTGCATAAGTTACAATACAATACATCATCATAATATAATTTTTGTGATCTAGCTGACGCGGGAATCCCATGTTGAACTTTACAAATTCATTTCATGTACATAGATTAGATGGTCAACTGTAGATGCAGACTGGCGATTCTTCAGATGTAGAGTCATCATCCTTGGTTCAGATGACCATTTGTGCAGCACCTTTGTACATTCGATGTTTTAATATCCCTGAATATATCACAACCCAGATGGATGAAACTAGATCCGGATTCTTCAAACTTGTTCAATCTTCGCCCACTGTACAAGTCAATCCATGTGAAGAGATGTTCTGAAGTCGAACATGGAAAGACATTGCCTGATTACCAGCCAATAATGTGAGATGTTAATAGGTGCGAGAGGAATCACCGATAATGATAATGACCCTCAAGGTACTGTAATACAAATCACGTGGTGTGAGTATATGATCCGATGTCGAACACCACGCAAAATATTTCAATCAAAGGCCATTGTTGTCAACCTATCGCTGGAAGTGAGAAACTTGCCATTGAGGCATGCAAGCTTCAAAGCACTGAAAGGGGTGTTTGTAAGTCAACTTCTTTGATAATGGGCTGATGTCAATAAGAAGCGACTCATTGTAGGAGGGCCTTGATGTATCCCACATATACAACACGAAACGAAGAAAATGATTTCTAGAGGTGAAAACAATCTCACGACACAAGGTTTAGGAATGGCGGTCATGAAAAAATGAAGGTTAGAGGTATTGCAGTGGATGAGGCATTAACTAGATTGTGGTTTCTTAATTGAATGACTTCTCTTGAACATGTCGATGACACTGAGATGGATTGGTAGCATTAACCCCAAAAGATGGATGGTGTGAAAGACCAATGGTGAGATGACTGGTGAACGGAATAACCCAACCCGACTCAGTAATGGTGATGAAGTGAAAGTGTCATGTTCAAGAGCAACCTACTACCATAAGTTTCTTCAAGTCTTTTCCTTTTTTCCCTAGTCATTACTGACTAGTACCTTTTTATTTTTGTCAAGCTTGAGGAGGATAACATATGCTTGTTCTATAATTTGCCCTTCGAGAAAACATGTCGCTATGTTTTAACGATTCTAGCGATAGTGAAACTCGGTCTTCTCTAGAATGGACAAGTTTGTCGCTATTTTTTTAATGAGTTTAATGACAAGGATAACTCGATCCTTTTCATGTTTAGAGAGTTTAAAAATGGACGAAAAGAAAACTCAAGAAGTTCTTTTTCGTAGAATAATCCCTTAAGTCCGAAAAAGGATAAAATAATACAAAAGGAATGACTTTTCCGATCACTTTAACGAGCCGAAAAAGACAAGCGCTCGAGCTTTTTCATGAGATAATCCCTCAGGTCTAAAAAATATTAAAATATTAAGGAGGGATGACATTTCCAATCACTTTAACGAGCTGGAAAGGCGGGTGCTCGACAATCTTTTCATATTTAGCGAGTCTGAAAAGGGTTTAAAGAAGACTTGATTTGAGGAATAAGTGGTGTTTAGGGTAGCAACCGCTTCCGGGTAAGCTTGGAACTTCGCAAAACATGGTGGTTTCTATGAATAGGTTGGCTAATAAGACCACTCATCGCAGTTGTTCCTCAAAAAGCGTAAACAACCAAGTGGAAGCATATGATCGACCAAGAGATGGAGGTGATGAGAGGTACACAACTGAGGCTGAAAAGGCTAATGGAATGGAAATCACAAAGGTTATTTACTGAAGGTGGGTTCATGTTTTAACAAGCTTGAGCCATCGGGGAACTATGCTTGATTTTTAGTTTCATTTTTTATGTAAGCTAGAAACGGCAACTATTCCTCAAAAAGGGTAAACAACCAATTGGAAGCATATGATCAGCCAAAAGATGGAGGTGATGAGAGGTACACAACTGAGGCTCAAAGGGCTGATGGAATGGAAATCACAAAGGTTATTTAGTGAAGGTGGGTTCTTTTAAAGAGATTGAACCATGGGGGAACTATGCTTTGTTTTTAGTTTCATTTTTTATGTAAGATAGAAAAGACAAAACTAAAAAGCTAGAAACGACAAAACTAAAAATTGAAAAAAAAAAAAAAATTGCATGCCCCCAGCATGATGAAAAGGAGAGTCTCCTGTAAAAATATGGAAACTACTGAGGTTAGGTAGGATGGTTTCATCCAGAAGACAAAACACTTCCTTGGCTTCATCCGCAGAATAGACAAAGGTGAATGGTGTGTCAGACCAATCACATAACCTATAGGGAAACTTATATTTTCAACTAGGTTCATCCGCAGAATAGACAAGGGTGCACACCCCCTAAGCTTCGTTACATTCACCAGACTACTCATGGAAATTAGGTGGATGGAATGAAGGTTCAATAGATACTGTTGATGTAAAAGGACCATTTAGGGATGATGATTGACTTAGAGCTATGTTTGGACTGGGAAATGAAAGCTAGTCAACGGTGACAATTTTGTCTTCATGTGGGAAACACATCACTCAGAAGAGTGTCAGAACAATAGCTTCCATGTTATAAACATAGTCATGTCCAAGGAGTAGATTGTAATCTAACGGTCCTGGGACTACCATCATGTTCAGATGAATAGTTTTCCTTCCTAAAGTGATTGGTAACTTAGGAAGGATCCCTAACAGTCGATTGGGTCCTTTGTTAAAACCTAACATATTTTGTGTAACAGGCATAAGCGATGGTGAACCAAGCGCTTTCCAAGAAGTTAAGGAAATGATACTCACTGATGCACCCTCATTTATGATAGTGCTAGACACGATCATTTTGTCAGCTTGTACTATGATCCAGAAAGGTACACGAGAAGGAAGACAAGATCTTACTAGTCGATTCCAATCAAAGGAAGTGACTAGACTACTTAGAGGTGGTACCAGATAAATGGGTGAATTAACTCCTTGAGTTATGAGAACTGGGGGATTTTCCTCTTGTTGTGAAGGAACAGGTGGATTGCCTCCAAGTTCATCTAAATTTTAAGTAATAAAAAGAATTTGAATGGTATCATTTCCATTCTCTTCGGTAAGGGTACAATTTTTTGAAGGTAAAACTGGGTCAACTGCAACCTCGACCTGTTGATTTTAGTAGGATATAGACTCATAAGATTCACTTTCAGAGAGAGTGGTTTCGACCGACAGTTGATTTAAGTCAGTCGATTTTTCAACTAGTAAAGGACTTGGGGACAGTTTCCTGTAGCTAGATGGAAGTCGTTGCAGTGAAGCAGGACAATTATCCAATACTCTTTTGGCTTCATCCAAGAAAGGACAAAGGTGAAGGGTATGGCTCACTTCATATAACCTACATGGAAACCTATCCTTTCTCATCTGTCCATGAACTTTTTTATCACTAGTTGAAGGTGTGTTATCAACATGATCTTCAGAAGTTGATGACACAGGATGGTGCAAACTGGGAGACCATTCTCTCAAGATCTGAGGAAAACAAGGATAGTCTCGAGAAAAGTGGTCACTTGCACAAATTACACATGGAAATTTGGCTTTACAAAGTCCAATGTGCGGATTTTCATCAGATGATGCATTCAAAGCAATGGTTGCTTGGTTGCCCCCTTGATGAATTGGTTTCTTCTTCTTCTCCTTCCCTTTCTTCTTCTTCTCAGCCACCTAGTTACTAGCATCACTACTTTCACCAAGAAAAGAGGAAGAAGGGGAGGGAGAAACAAACGAAGAAGAAGGTGAAGGGTCAAATTTAGTATCAACTGGATGCTGATTCGATTGCAGAGGAATCACGGTATTTTGAACCATAGAGGTTGAGAATAGCCATACTAGCAGGCCAATGGTAATTCCCGGAAGGGACAATATGGCCATATATGGAGCACCAATATTTCCCCAAGAAGAAAAAGGACTAGGATTCCCCTCAAAAGGTATTCCTTGATTGGTGGATACTAGATTTGTCTCCATATATCTCAACCTAAGATCAACTAAGGAACAGGGATGTTATTCTGAATTCAATTAATTTTAAAGAAGCCTTGACACAACTTTTCTTTCTCAGTTTTTAAGAGTCGAGAAAAAGCTAAAGATGACTCTAGTCCCCTTTGATTTTTAATGAGCCTAAAGTGACAAGTGCTCAGATGGAACTTTTCTTTTAAAGAGTCGAAAAGGAGCAAAAGTGACTACTCTGGAAAATAAAGAGAGAGGGATTACCAAACCAATCGCAAAACTACAATATACACCTTGGCGATAAATTAAAGAGAAATTACCAAGAACTTATGTACGACAGTCAATCTTCTCGAATGTTGTGTTCAATGCATTGCAATCAATAAGGCAGCAGACTTGGTTTCCTTGGATAAAGGATATAAGCCTATTGTGGTTTCCCAATATATATGTGACGGTACAGGGGCACAAGTCCATGCTAGCACTTGTCATATCAAGGAGGGGGAATCACCCAACCTTCGATGAAAATGATAGTTACTAGTTTTTACAGTGTTAGAACACGTCTCTAGCATACACCTCTAAATGTGTTGCATTAAGTTCCAAAGCGTTGTTAGGTTCATTGAAATTTATTTTGGAGTTGATATTGTTTAAATTTTTCCTTTCAATGGTTCACTGCGTGATGTTGATTTGAAATTCCTAAAATGCAATCTACAATGATAAACAATCTTTGTTTATTTTGAGCAATGAAAATCCTAGCTACTAGGGAAAGAAGATTACAATTATTTCAAACAAAGAGCAAAAAGCACACACTAGTGCATTTTCCTAAATCATTTTTCACACACAAACTAAATGCAAATGCAAATTCATGTATTTTTTTTCATTCCCCTTAATGTGAAAAATGCCAAAAAGGAAAACTAAATGTAACAAAGATCTTAAATATTTTACTCAAAGCGACATTTTCGACGATTTCTTCTTCAAAAAAGAAAGGAAGACTAAACAACACTTTTCAATTTTGAATAAAAAATTCTTTTGACATTTCAAATATAAACAAATCAAACCAAATACATGACAAAAATGTTTAATTGACTATCCAGGGAAGGAAGAATCCATGACACTTCTCTTTTTGACACAAAATGACAGTTACGACATTTTTTGTACCAAAGTGACAGATCAATTTAAGCAACTTGTTCACAAAGGATTGTAAATGATGGACAAATACATAAAAACATTTACCAATCCTAACCAAATGGAAGCTGATCTATGTGATACAAGGAGGTTTCAGTAATGAGGCACTGTTCATAAGCAGCAAAAACAACTAAACAAAACTGAAAACAAGGACAAAAAACCCCTAATTTCTAGAATGGAAATAGGTTCAGTCAGTCATCGCACCTAGGCTTCACAGAAACAGGGACACATCACACTTTACACACTCAGGAGGTGCGATGCATACTAGTTTATAGTGACAGACAGTGCGATGGGCCAGGGAGCACAACTGAAGTGGGTTTTGGCTAAAATGTGTAGCTATTTTCAGTGAGTTAAGCTGAGCTATGATGGACAGTAAAGAGAAAAGTACAGAGGAAAGTCTTGAGACGTTACTGAGCTACCAAAAGGGCATCTAGAATGCTTGTAAGTCAAATGTTTAATTTATAAATTAAACCAGAGATTGACTAAAGCAGCATTCATCTACTATGAAATTGCAGAACAAAAGCAATTCGAAGGCTACCTGGCTGACTTCAGGCTCTGTCTATGGTTTATAAAACAAAAAATAACAACCAAAAAACATCTATTTGTTATCTACTAGGCTGAGAACCACCCTTGCAGAACTGACGAATGTAATATTTCACGGATTCACCCTCGCAAGCAAATCCTGATAGTGAAAGAGGGGCACCACGCCTCGACAATCCTATCAGAAAGTAGATGTCGTCGACCATCAAAGGAATGGATTTACCTTTGATCTAGAATACTTTTTCAATCAGATCCCAAGCATTGAGAAAATACTGCAACAAATTGATCTGATGTCTCATGTTAAATATGCGGAAGAATTTCAGCAAGCCACAGTTTCTCAATACATCAACTATGCCCTGTTCGTGTAAAGAAATCATGTCCTCCTCTTAATGTTCTCTTTCATGCCATGTGACAACCATCTTGATCCAACAAATATCTGAAATGTAGAGAAAAGATGAGTTAGGGTCCAAATTTGAGCAAAAATAGGCAAAAATTTGATGAAAAATAATTGTGTAAAGTTGCCTTTCTACACCCATCACACCTTGCCTTTGAGCAAGGTGAGATGCACACTGACTGGATAGTGTACAGCTCAATATGGATCACATCTTTCAATATATGTAGGTGCGATGATTGGGGAACAAATTATTCAAACCCTAGGGGCCCAGAAAAGTGGAAAAACTAGCTTAGAATCAAGAAAAGATGGAATCAAAAAGAAGAGCTCAGGGTTAGATCCTACTTGGTCCTGACGGCATGGAGAATAGTCCACCGGATCTCCTGAAATCAACTAGTGAAATTGGAGAGGGAAAACCACTCCAGAGCTCCGAAATCCCAAATTTGAAATGAAATGATGAAAGTGAAAGGTTGAATGACTGATGACATAATCTGAGGTGCTAAATAGTGAATTGAACATCCTTAACCACTGATTCAAGCATAATTTTGACATTTCAATCTTGTGTAAAAATGAAACTGACACCCAACATAGTTCCCCCATGGTTCAAGCTCCTTAAAAAATGAACCCATCTTTAGTAAATAACCTTTTTGATTGTCATTCCATCAGCCTTTTGAGCCTTGGTTGTGTACCTCTCATCACCAACATCTCTTGGTTGATCATATGCTTCCACTTGGTTGTTTACCCTTTCTGAGGAATTGCTACGACAAGTGGTCTTATTAGCCAACCTCTTCATAGAAACCACCATGTTTTGCGAAGTTCCAAGCTTACCCAGAATTAGTTGCTACCCTAAACACCACTCGTTCCTCAAATCGAGTCCCCTTTAAACCCTTTTTAGACTCGTTAAATATGGAAATATTATCGAGCACTGGCCTTTCCAACTCGTTAAAGTGATTGGAAATGTCATCCCTCCTATATATTTTAATCTTTTTCGAGCCTGAGGGATTTTCTCACGAAAACGTTTGAGCGCTTGTCTTTTTAAACTTGTTAAAGTGATCGGAAAAGTCATCCCTTTTGTATTATTTTATCTTTTTTCGGAATTAAGGGATTATTCTACGAAAAAGAACTTCTATAGTTTTCTTTTCATCCCTTTTTAAACTCTCTAAACATGAAAAGGACGGAGTTATCCTTGTCGTTAAACTCGTTAAAACAATAGTGACAAACTTGTCCATTCTAGACAAGACTGAGTTTCACTGTCGCTAGACTCATTAAAACATAGCTATGGGTTTGCCGAAGGGAAAAATATAGAACAAGCATATGTTATCCTCCTAAAGCTTGACAAAAGTAAAGAGGTACTGGTTAGCGATGACTGGGGGAAAAGGGAAGAAACTTGAAGAAATTTATGGTAGTAGGTCATTCTTGAACATGACACTTTCACTCCATCATCATTATTGAGTCAGGTTAGGTTATTCTGTACATCGGTCATCTCACCATTCATATTTTACACCATCCATATTTTGGGTTAACGCTACCAATCCATCACAGTGTCACTGACATGCTCAAGAGAAGTCATTTAGCTGAGAAACCTCAATCTAGTTAATGCCTCATCCACTGCAATACCTCCAACCTTGATTTTTTCGTGACCACCATTTCTAAACCTTGTGTTGTCAGATCGTTTTCACCTCCAGAAATCATTTTCTTCATTTCATGTCATAGATGTGGGATACATGAAGGCCCTCCTATGACAAGTTTCTTCTTCTCGAAATCAACTCATTATCCAAGAAGTTGACTTAGAAACACCCCTTTCAGTGCTTTGAAGCTTGCATGCCTCAATGGCAAGTTTCTCACTTTCGGAAACAGGTTGACATCAACGACCTTTGACTAAAAGATTTTGCATGGTGTTCGACATCGGATCATATATTCACACCACGTGAATTGTACTGTAGTACCTTGAGGGTCATTATCATTATTGGTGATTCCTCTCGTGCCTGTTAACAACTTGTATTATTGGCTGGTAATCAGGCGATGTCTTTCCATGTTCGACTTCAGAACATCTCTTCACATGGATTGACTTGTACATCGAGGGAATATTGAAGGAGTTTGAAGACCCCAGACCTAGTTTCATCCATCCGGGTTGTGATAAATTTAGGGATATAAAAACATCAAATGTACAAAGGTGCTGCACAGATGGTCATTCGAACCAAGGATGATGACTCTACATCTGAAGAATCACCAGTCTGCATCTACAGATGACCATCCAATATATGTACATGAAATGAATTTATAAAGCTGAGCATGGGAATGCCCGCCTCAGCTAGATCATGAAAATTATATTATGATGTTGTATTGTATTGTAACTTATGCAGGTCACCTTCCAGTTCAAAACCTTGGATCCTCATGATAAAGAATTTCACTCGACATCAAGATTCACGACTTCATGCTTTAGGGGGAAACTATTATAGACATATTTGGGCACTTCAACCCCAAACTTATATGTCAATAAACTAGGGCTCTTCAACCCCTAAAACTGATTTTTTATACCTTAAAAGAACATGGTCATCTGATTACATCATTCCCTAGAAGTTCCACCTGAAAAACCATCCAGAAACAGCCTAAACTGAACCATATTGACAGCTCCACTGGAAAGGTGTGATGCATACTGAGTATTACACTGGCCAGGTAAGATGCATACTGTTTGGGCCTTCTATATGGTGTGATGGGCGAGGATGGACAAATGTCCGAGACAGTTTGCTAGGTGCTTGCTCATGGAATCTTCTAGAAACTTCTCTTATGACACTTGCCTCTATGAATTCACCCAGGGATGAGTAAGAGATCCAAGAAATCTCCAATTGGAACCAATTGTAACAAGTGGAATGACACTAATCAAAGCCCCAAAAACGACTCACACCCTTGCACACATCTATAAATGGATCCCTCATCTAAGAGATTCGGAGGCTAGAATATTGTGAATTGCAAGGAAGTGTTGATAGTTTGTATTTGAAGAAAAGAGCATTGTATTGTTGGTGTGATCTTGTTATTTCATGAGGTGAAGAAGGATTGATGCTGGGAGGATGATGCTATATCAACTAGCCCTCTAGGTTTGACAACTACCCTAGAAACAACAGTTTAAAGTAATTCAATGATTTCTTCTATGCACAATAGATAAGAGGAAGATGACCGGACCAACCTGGAGCTTTCGCTTAATCCTTTGCTTGATCTCTCTCCCCCTTGACAGAGCTTGCAACTCCTCTCTGTACATATCCCACTTGGAGAGTACCTATAGAAACATAATAACAAAGGACCATCAAAACATCTTGATCTATTATAACATAAACACTACATAATCAAATATATAATGAACATACAATAGCATTCACAAATGATAACATTCACGATTGCACATTCATATGGAAGAAAACTTGAAGAACTTTATTAAAGAGAAGGGAGAATTACAACCCAATTGTCTGATCCAGCATCATCCTCCCAGCATCAATCCCTCTTCACCTCATGAAATAGCAAGATCACACCAACAATACAATCCTCTTTTCTTGAAATACAAACTATCATCACTTCCTTGCAATTCCCAATATTCCAGCCCCTGGATCTCTTAGATGAGGGATCCATTTATAGATGTGTGCAAGGGTGTGAGTCATCTCTGGGGTTTTGATTAGTGTCATTCCACTTGTTACA
>APFE030622138.1:99957-117053 GCA_000404065.3 Pinus taeda
GGGTGTGAGTCATCTCTGGGGTTTTGATTAGTGTCATTCCACTTGTTACAATTGGTTCCACTTGGAAATTTCTTGGATCTCTTACTCATCCCTGGGTGAATTCAGAGAGGCAAGTGTCATAGGAGAATTTTCTAGAAGATTCCATGAGCAACCACCTAGCAAACTATCTCGGACATTTGTCCATCCTCACCCATAAACAACCTATAGAAGGCCCAAATAGTATGCATCGCACCTGGCCAGTGTAATACTCAGTATGCATCGCACATTTTCAGTGGAGCAGTTAGTATGGTTCAGTTTAGGCCATTTCTGGATGGTTTTTCAGGTGGAACGTCTGGGGAATGATGTAATTAGATGACCATGTTCTTTTATGGTATAAAAAAACTCTTTTAGGGGTTAAAGAGCCCTAGTTTATTGACATGTAAGTTTGGGTTGAAGTGCCCAAATATGTCTATAATGGTTGCCCCCTAAAGCATGAAGTCGTAAATCTTGATGTTGGGTGAAATGCTTTATCACGAGGATCCAAGGTTTCAAACTGGAAGGTGACCTACATAAGTTACAATAAAATACATCATCATAATATAATTTTCATGATCTAGTTGAGGTGGGCATCCCCATGCTCAACTTTATAAATTCATTTCATGTACATAGATCAGATGGTTGTCTGTAGTTGCAGATTGGTGATTCTTCAGATGTAGAGTCATCATCCTTGGTTCGGATGACCATCTGTGTAGCACCTTTGTACATTTGATGTTTTTATATCCCTGAATATATCACAGCCCAGATTGATGAAACTAGATCCGGAGACTTTAAACTCGTAAAATCTTTGTCCGATGTACAAGTCAATCCATGTGAAGAGATGTTCTGAAGTTGAACATGGAAAGACATCGCCTAATTACCAGCGAATAATGTGAGTTGTTAATAGGCGCGAGAGGAATCACCGAGAATGATAATGACCCTCAAGGTACTACGATACAATTCATGTGGTGTGAATTTATAATCCGCTGTCAAACACCACGCAAAATCCTTTGGTCGAAGGCCATTGATGTCAACCTATCGCCTGAGGTGAGAAACTTGCCATTGAGGCATGGAAGCTTCAAAGCACTGAAAGGGGTGTTTCTAAGTCAAATTCTTGGATAATGAGCTAATGTCGACAAGAAATAACTTATCGTAGGAGGGCCTTGATGTATCCCACATCTACGACACAAAACGAAGCAAATGATTTCTGGAGGTGAAAACAATCTAACGACACAAGGTTCAGGAATGGCGGTCATGAAAGAATGAAGGTTGGAGGTATTGTAGTGGATGAGGCATTAACTAGATTGTGGTTTCTCAACTGAATGACTTCTCTTGGACATGTCAGCGACACTGAGATGGATTGGTAGTGTTAACCCCAAAAGATGGATGGTGTGAAAGACCAATGGTGAGATGACCGGTGAATGGAATAACCCAACCCTACTCAATAATGGTGATGGAGTGAAAGTGTCATGTTCAAGAGCGACCTCCTACCATAAGTTTCTTCAAGTTTTTTCCCTTTTTCCCCAGTCATTACTGACCAGTACCTCTTTATTATTTTCAAGCTTGAGGAGGATAACATATGCATGTTCTATAATTTGCCCTTCGGGAAAACCCGTCGCTATGTTTTAACGAGTCTAGCGATAGTGAAACTCGGTCTTGTCTAGAATGGACAAGTTTGTCGCTATTGTTTTAATGAATTTAACGACAAGGATAACTCGGCTGTTTTCATGTTTAGAGAGTTTAAAAGGGACGAAAAGAAAACTCTAGAAGTTCTTTTTGTAGAATAATCCCTTAAGCCCAAAAAAGGATAAAATAATACAAAATGGATGACTTTTTCGATCACTTTAACGAGCCAAAAAAGACAAGTGCTTGAACATTTTCATGAGACAATCCGTCCAGTCTAAAAAATATTAAAATATATAGGAGGGATGACAGTTCCAATCACTTTAACAAGCTGGAAAGGCCAGTGCTCGACAATCTTTTCATATTTAACGAGTTTGAGAAGGGTTTAAAGGAGACTTGATTTGAGGAACGAGTGGTGTTTAGGGTAGCAACTGGTTCTAGGTAAGCTTGGAACTTTGTAAAACATGGTGATTTTTGTGAAGAGGTTGACTAATAAGACCACTTGTTGCAGTTTTTCCTCAAAAAGGGTAAATAACCAAGTGGAAGCATATGATCGGCCAAGATATGAAGGTGATGAGAGGTACACAACCAAGGCTCAAAAGGCTGATAGAATGGAAATCACAAAGGTTATTTACTGAAGGTGGGTTCATTTTTTAATGATCTTGAACCATGGGGGAACTATGCTTGGTAACCAGATGGAAATCACTGTGGTGAGGTAAGATGGTTTCATCTAGAATAGACAAAACACCTCTTTGGTTTTGTCCAGAATAGACAAAACACCTCTTTGGCTTTGTCCAAAATAGACAAAGGTGAATGGTTTGTCAGACTAATCACATAACCTACAAGGAAACTCATCTTTGCAACTAGGTGCATGCTCCCCAAGCTTCATTACATTCACCTAAGTAGAATACTCATGGCTATCAGGTGGGTGGAATGAAGGTTCTTTTATGAGATCAAGTGAAAGACTTGACTGGAATTTTATGAGATCTAATCAAAGACTCAACATGGAACTTTTCTCCAGGGTCCTTGTTTCATTTTTTAACGAGCTTTACAGAAGACAACGAACTCTGCTCAGATACTTGGTTTCATTTTTTAATGAGGTTGACAGAAGATAACGAATTATCCTCGTAGACCCTTGGTTTCATTTTTTAACGAGGTTGACACAAAACAACAAACTATCCTCAGAGACCCTTGGTTTCATTTTTTAACAAGGTTGACACAAGACAACGAACTGTCCTCCAAGACCCTTGCTTTCATTTTTTAACGAGGTCGACACAAGACAAAATTATCCTCAAAGTTGACTTAGAAACACCCCTTTTAGTGCTTTGAATCTTGCATGCCTCAATGGAAAGTTTCTCACTTCCGGCGAGAGGTTGACACCAATGGCCTTCGACTGAAAAATTTTGCGTGGTGTTCGACATCAGATCATATATTCACACCACGTGAATTGTACTGTAGTACCTTGAGGGTCATTATCATTATCGATGATTCCTCTTGCACCTATTAACAACTCACATTATTGGTTGGTAATCAGGCAATGTCTTTCCATGTTGGACTTCGGAACATCTCTTCACATGGATTGACTTGGACATCGGGTGAAGATTGAATGAGTTTGAAGACCCCATATCTAGTTTCATCCATCTAGGCTGTGACATATTCATGGGTATAAAAACATCAAATGTACAAAGGCGCTGCATAGATGGTCATCCAAACCAAGGATGATGACTCTACATCTAAAGAATCACTAGTTTGCATCTACAGACGACCATCTGATCTATATACATGAAATGAATTTATACACTTGAGCATGGGAATGCCCGCCTCAGCTAGATCATGAAAATTATATTATGATATTGTATTTTATTGTAACTTATGCAGGTCACCTTCCAATACAAAACCTCAGATCCTCATGATAAAGCATTTCACCTGACATCAAGATTTATGACTTCATGCTTTAGGAGAAAGCTCTTATAGGAATATTTGGGCACTTCAACCCCAAACTTACATGTCAATAAACTAGGGCTCTTCAACCCCTAAAATAGTTGTTTTATACCCTAAAAGAACATGGTCATCTGATTGCATCATTCCCCAGAAGTTCCACCTGAAAAACCATCCAGAAATGGCCTAAACTAAACCATATTGACTGCTCCACTGGAAAGGTGTGATGCATACTGAGTATTACACTGGCCAGGTAAGATGCATACTGTTTGGGCCTTCTATATGGTGTGATGGGCGAGGATGGACAAATGTCCGAGACAGTTTGCTAGGTGCTTGGTCATGGAATCTTCTAGAAACTTCTCTTATGACACTTGCCTCTATGAATTCGCCTAAGGATGAGTAAGGGAACCAATTGTAACAAGTGGAACCAATTGTAACAAGTGGAATGACACTAATCAAAACCCCAGAGATGACTCACGCCCTTGCACACATCTATAAATGGATCCCTCATCTAAGAGATCTAGAGGCTGAAATATTGTGAATTGCAAGGAAGCATTGATAGTTTTGTATTTGAAGAAAAAAGCATTGTATTGTTGGTGTGGTCTTGCTATTTCATGAGGTGAAGAGGGATTGATGTTGGGAGGATGATGATGGGTCAGACAACTGGGTTGTAATTCTCCCTTCTATTTAATAAAGTTCTTCAAGTTTTCTTCCATATGATTGTGCAATTATGAATGTTATCATTTGTGAATGCTATTTTATGTTCATTATATATCTGATTCTGTAGTGTTTATGTTATAATAGATCAAGATACTTTGATGGTTCTTTGTTACTGTGTTTCTACAGGTGCTCTCCAAGCGGGACAAAGAGGAGTTGCAAGCTCTGTTAAGGGAGAGAGATCAAACAAGGGATTAAGAAAAAGCTCTAGGTTGGTCCCCTAATCTTTCTCTTATCTATTATGCATAGAAGAAATCATTGAATTACTTTAAACTATTGTTTCTAGGGTAGCTTCCAAACCTAGAGGGCTAGTCAATCGAAAAGACACTAGTTTTCCTAGAAACTCGAAGCACCATTTCTGTTTTTTTTCACATCTCACTGTTATTGCATGCATGAAACTATTTTGCACGGACATTCGTCATTGCGGCGACTCACTTCACACCCATTCATGCTTTCCCATTTTCTGAATCTTGTACTTGTTCTTTGCATGTATGATCATTCACTCTTGTTTGCACTCATATCACCATGCATTCAGACTTCTCATATTTCCGGTTTCTCTTCAGTTGGTCTGGGATGCCTTCACCCGGACTGTGCTTTTCTTGGCTAGCACTACACATTTGTAGAAGTGAAGGCTCTGCCTTCCCTCCAGAAATTGTTCAAGTCTGGTCCAACACTGACCTCCAGACTTGCATTATGTAATTCTTGGAGGCAGTGTCTTGCTGACCCCAGAAACTACGCAATGCAGTTTGCTAGTTGCATGTCACTGTTGACTGAAATTTCACATTGCACAGTTTTAGTCCTTAGCAGTCTAGGCTAGACTGATCATTGCATAGTTCTAGTAGTTAGTTAGCCTCCTGACAGTCTGGACTATGCCTTGCGCAAATTTGGCAGTCAGTCTCCCAACCTCTCGACGGAAATTGTGCAACCTTCACGTTCAATCACACAGGTATGTTGCAAGCCAGTCCTCAATTTTGTTTTGGTTTTTAGCTAACATATTTCTTGCCATGAGTGTTGCTATTTATCCAGGCATCACAGGTGTTTGTCTGTCTCTCAACAGTGCAAGTACAATGGCTTCTAGGAGAGCAGAGTCAAAGACACTGTTGAGAGCACAATTGGGGATGTAGTCGATCAAGAGTCTATGAGCTTGCCTATCCATGAAGAAATAAATTTTTTCATAGAGAAGGATATCAAGATCAATAGCAACAACATCACAACAAGTAGCACCATCAGCAACAATAGAAGTCAGCACAACTACATGTGACGAATGCAAGAGGAAGTTCATTAACAGTGTAAAAGCAGAGCAAAGCTGCAAGTTCAAAACAGATCCACTCATGATGAAAGAACCTTTGGAGATTGAGTCTGTGAGGTGATGACATGACGTGAAGACTGCATGAAGGCATAGATCGAAACAAATAAGCGGTTTCATGTGTTGAAGAAACAACTCAAGGAAGAAAAAGATTTGCATAGATGAGAGAATAATTTTCAGCAAGAACAAATACATCAGGGGGCGGAACATGCACAGACAGATGAAACTATGCTAGTTCAAGTTATAGATCCATCCCAATAGCTGGCACAGATTAGACAAGGTGAGCAATGTTATTGATCGCATGCAAGGGAATTCCATAGCATGTATGTCATTGTGTAGACGTATGTGATCCCACCCATTTGACACACTCACCAAGGAGAAGACAAGAAAAATGTCCAATTGGAGCTGAACGTGTATTTTGACAAGTTGATGCACATGGCCACCAACACATGCTTGGAGATCGACGCAGAAACTATGCATCAACATGTTGCCAGTCTGGTCACACCCAAGATGACCATGCACATGCTGTCAATCGAGTTGGATGGAGGAGCCATATTAGTGTACCCAAATGCAATGGAAGCAAGAGTTTGCTCTAGCAAGATGTCACCATTGAGCTCACAGACATCGTCATGGACGACCAGGCTTGGCATCAGTTCACCACCATTGACCATCACAAGGATGTCAAAGAGTTGGTATTAACACAATGGTCCAAGTGTTAGTTGATGTCTTGCATGACATTCTGAAGCCATTTTGTCTCACATGTGTACATGTGCAGAATGTATGTAATGTCTTGTCAAGTGGAAGTTCAAGTGTCAATAGTTGGATGTAACAGTCATAGAGTAGATGAAGAGTCATGAGGGTATATGAAATGTCGCAAGGGGGAATGTCAAGGGCCACCCCACCCTTTGTTATAAATAGTCCCTCATAACTCATTGTATAGGATTTTGGTTAGCCAAGCTTCCGATAGGAGTACCATAGAGAAAGCTTGGACAATATTGTAATGAGCCTTGGATTCTTCACTACACATAGTTAGTATATCTCTTTCGAGGAGCAGGTGGTTGTGGCTATAACGTTCCATTATCAGAACTAGTGGTTGGACATGGATGTATTTTATGACTAGAACTTACACTTCTTAATATAACAAATCCATCACGTTTCATGCATATGTTTTATTTTATTTCAGCTATCTTGAGTACTCTAAATGATATATGTATCTATTTGCTTACGCATGCATGTGTAGCTATTTTGTATATGTATGTATGAATCTTTATGAAATGTGTTGTTGGTTTAACCATCACTTTCAATTGCTAGCTTACTTTCCTTCCATGTTATGATGCATATTTTGTCATGTGTTCCCTTCTTAACTTCGTGCTATTACAGGTTTCCAAGGGGCACAAACACTTCACCCTCAATGTGTTAGAATCACTCATGCATCTTCCTTGACTTACTACATATGTCACACCCTTGCTACCAACAAGGACATCTTACTTGCCTCTATCAAAATGCGGTCAAGGCATGGCCGTACAACCCACTGCTGGGATTCCTACACCAAAGGGTCTGAGGTCTAATTGGGACTTCTTATCAGGTAGATCCCCTGACATGTTGGCGGGTCCAGCACCATCAACAGATAACAACCCACTGAAAGACTCCATCAAACAAGAAATAAATATACCCGTGTTCAAATTAAGTGTAAGTAGAACCTAAAAACTAGCATGAACATTAATATTATTAGAATTAATTCACTATTTGGTTGGCCAGAAAAAGGATCCACCACCCTATTGAACTAAGTTGAAATCTGTTTCTTACAATGCATTTTCAATTGGTCTGCATAATTCATAAACATTCATCAAATTCGTTTATATTTATTTTAGGAGATTTTAAAACCATATAATGTATATGAATAGTCATAATATAGATTGACATATCAAACATGTTCATCATAACTCAAACATGCAATTTATCTACTCTTTGGCAATCTTACAGGGCACTAGAAACTAAAATATTTCTTGAAGAGAATGTGTTTCCATCAACTTGCAGAGAGACACATCAATTGTTGGTTGAGTTAGGGATTGAATATAAGAAAATCCATTCATGTAAAAATGGTTACATTTTATATAGATATGAATATCAAGGCAAGGTAGAATTCTTTGCATGCAAAGAGAAGAGATATCATACAGATGCACAAAGTCCTACTGTTCCAAAGAAGGTTTTATGTCACATGCTATTTATTGATGAACTTCAACAAATTTTTCGTTACAAGTCACACACACAATTGATGGACTGCAATGCAAATAATAGGAGTAAATATGGATTCAAGCGAATTCCAATTGACTCCAAAGCATTGAAACACAGAGGAAAAATGGCCAACAAAATTCAAACATGAACCTTGTAGTATCAGGTTTGATCTTACAATTGATCGAATGTGCCCATTCTCTTTCATGAGATGAAATTATAATGTTTGGCTAGGCAGATTGATAGTATGCAATATTCCCCATGGATGAGTGTTAGAAAGGAGCACCTTATGTTAGCTCTCATTGTTCCACGAAAACATCAAGTTAAAAACATGGATGCTTATCTTGTGCCTTTCATTGATGAGATGCAACTTCTATGGAAAGGCATAAGAATGTATGAAATATCATGTCCTCCATCAAATAGGTCCTTCATGTTGTATGGTGTGCTAAGTTGGACTATTCATGATTTCCCGAGACTTGGTTGTTGTTTTCGTAAAATAAAAAATAAAAAATAAAAAATAAATTACCTATTTACACTCATAATCTATTGTCATCCCAACAATCATACTTAGTTTTGTACTATTATTTTGATGTTATTAACCTTTGTAGAGTTTTCTTCTAGAATTATCGCATCCATAATTGTTTGAATTGACATTTTGGGCCATCCACCATGGCTCATCATCAAGATAGATCAATAAGTATATAAGACATATCTCGAGGGAATGAATAAATAGAGGTATGAGAAAGTGATGGAATGAGAATAATGGTAGCCGACATGTTTTAGGGAAGGTTAATTAATAATTAATAATAACTTAATAATTATTACAGCGAGGAATTATTAGAATTAATTGAATTTCAAATTAAGATTGAATTTTTTTTCTAAATTTATAATTTTAATAAAACTATTATTAAAATTTTTAATAATAATTATTATTAATATTAATCCAAATTTCTAAAAATGTCGTGATTAAATTAAAATAAATAAAAAATATAATTTAAATAATTGTAATTAGAATTTTATTAAGAATATCATTAAAAAAAAAATTGAATTTTTTTGCATCTTTTCTTTTTTAATATCTTGAATTATTGCGGTTAATAATTTTGATAGAATTAAATGAATTAATATTGAAAAAATAATTTTGATTAATTTTAATTACTTATAATTTCATTAAGAATATTATTAAATTTGTTGTAAATAATAATAATACTAATATTAATCCGTCTGTTTAAATTAGTTCTAACCGGATTTAATATAGAATATTATTAAGAATATCATTTAAAAAATTAAAAATTCCTTACAAAAATTGGGATTTTTTTTTTTTTTTTTTTTAATATATAAATTTCATAGATTTTTAATTAAAGTCAAAAATTAATATTTGAAAATTAAAATCAAAATTAAAAATTGGGGTTGTGATTAATTAAGTGTGAGGTGTAGAGATAGAGAAGTAAGGTTAGAAAGGTAGGTGAAAGGTCCAATGCAAAGAGGGAAGGGAGAAGTTAGGAGAGGGTGATTTAGGAGGCTAAGGTGGGAATCCAATTGTCACTTATTTTCCATCCTTCATCACCATTGAGGTTGTTTCGGTGTTTGTTTATTTCTATCGCTTCTCTAAATGTTCTATGGTGATAATGATTGATTTTTGCCACCAAACTAATTAATCACAAGCTTAATTTTAATTTTTAATTTTAATTTTGATTTAATAAAATCTAAGAAATTTTTATATTAAAAAAAAATAATAAATAATCCAAAATTTTTGAACTTTTAAATTTTTTAATGATATTCTTAACCATATTAATATTAAAATTAATTAGAGTTAATTCTTAAAAAAATAGATTATATTAATATCAATATAATATTATTAAAACAAATTTTAATAATATTCTTAAATAAAATTGTAAGTAAATAAAATTAAAATTAGGTATAATTAAAATTAATTTCAATCTTAAATTCAATAATTCTATCAAAATTATTAACTATAATAATTCAAGATATTTAAAAAAATAAATAAATAATAAATAAATTTTTATGATATTAATAAATTCTAATTTACAATTAATTTAAAACTCTGATTTTTATTTATTTTTAAATCTTAATCCACAACAATCTTTAAAATTTGGATTAATATTAATTATTATTAGAAATTTTAATAATATTCTTATTAAAATTCTAAATTATAATTAAATAAAATTAAAATTAGTTATAATTAAAAATATATATATTTCAATCCTAATTTAAAATTCAATTAATTCTAATAAAATTATTAACTATAATAATTATTAAGTTATTATTAATTATTAATTAACCTTCCCTAAGACATGTCAGTTATCATCATTCATGTTCCATCACTATCTCATACCTCTATTTATTTATTCCTTCGAGATGTTTTATATATTTTTTGATCTATCGTGATGATGAGCCACGATGGATGGCTCGAAACGTCTTGAAACAATTATGGATGCGATAATTCTGGAAGAAAACTCTACACAAGATACAAATCACAGAAGCCTCAAAACAATTATTAACCCTATTTAATTGCAAGGCTTCAAACAGAAGTCCAAGATGTGCAGAATGATTTCAAGGGTGGTATTCTAAAGATCTTCATAAATTTATTTATGCAAACAATAGGGTTTTTGTACCACTGGATCATAGGTTTAGAAACTAGTATAAGAATCAATTTGATGGAGAAGTTGAAAATAGAGGCCCTCCCATGATTATGAGTCTAGTTGATTGACTTAGGAAGTATGAAGATGCTAAATTGAATGAATGGGGGCGATTCTATCTAAGAACAAGAACAAGTTGTAATTAAGATGCCAAAAGGAATGAAAATGAAATCCATATTTTATGAGCTCCCATATTGGAAGGAATTATTAATATGTCACCTATTAGATACCATACACATCTTCAAAAATGTCATAGATTCAACATATACCAAGAAAAGAGAAGGACACCTTGTCTTCAAGGAAAAATATTATTCTTTCACGTACCAAATTTGATAGAAACCATTTATGGCCAAACAAGGAAAATGAAAAATATGCAGAAGCTCCATGGATTTTGTAAAAGGAGCTAGACCAACTAAAAAATGTCATACGTTCAATAAGGATACCCAATAGGTATGGGTCATCATTAGATAAATCATTTGCAGTTGATGGGCATATCATAGGATTTAAAACACACGATTTTCATAATTTTACGAAGGTATTATACATCATCATTTAACATTTTTTGGTAAAACTTATTAGGTACTAAATGTATCTTTATATTCTATTGTGTGACAAAAGTAACTAATGATGATCTTCCATAAATTTGTTTGACACAATATCATGCCATTGACAATTAAGGGGGAACCATGTCTTACCTTTGACTTGAGGAATGTGATAAGTCAATTGTCATCATTTGCAAGCTATGTGGTGTGGAATGTTCATGTGTGAGACACATAGAGATATCGTATTGCATTTTATTTTTTTCCTAAATGTTCATACTAATTTAGTATTCTTATATTAGGTGGGTGACATCCAAGGAGATCCATGAATGTGAAGTGCCAAAATGGAAGAAGGAAACTGTAGAAATTGTATGTGTATTTGAGAAGGAGCTCCCTACAAGTTTCATGGACCTACAAGTCCATTTAATTATACACATAGGTGATGACATTAAATTTACGTGTGTCATGTTGATGAGGTGGATGTTTTTCTTTGAGAGGTATATGAAAACTCTAAGAAGATTATCTCTGACAAAGGGCATATCCAGAGGGTTCCATGGCTGAAGGGTGTATTGAATGAAGCATTTTTCTTCCTTTGCAAATTTCTTAGTAAGGATTTCAAATATGGGCCATGCGTTTGGGATGAAAAACAACCATTAGATATTATTGATGGAGAAAAACCACAATCTAATGGTGTTCAAGTAGAAATTAGTAAGTAAACTCATTAGCGTTGTGACTTTTTTTATTGCAATCATTAATTTACTCTGTAATTTATTCATCAATTCAACAACATGGCCTTTTGAGTTTGCAATAATCATGTTTACATGTAACAGGTATATATGAAAGTGCTATAGTCGACAATTTCATTCTATACGATATGGACTTTATGAATAAATGGATTGATTTGTATGATAAAAACAGAGAAGAAATATTAGAATAAACGAGACAATTTAAGAGATCAAACCAAAGGAATACCCATTTCCTATTGATCTGCAAGGGGGATGTGCCAAAAATTTCACATTAGAATAGATTATAGAACAAATTGAAAATCAAATAAAAGGTGTAGGTATAGATTCAAACATAACAGGAGATGAAATCAACATGTCTAGAGGATGTGAAAGAAAGGTACAGTTGGAATTCTACAGAATGTTGTTTCCTTATAGCTTTGACACTATTAAATATTTTAATATTCATCATTATATTTGTTTTAACCAAAATAAATGGTATTTCATAAGCAAGGAAATATCCAGCAATGTGGGCATATGTTCAACATTATCATGTAGAACATGTAGATGTAAAGAGACAATCATTCGATTGTGGCATCAAGGTTGACTTCAAGAAATCCATTCGATCAAGCTCAAAAGATAAGAATATTATTGAAGGGAATCTACAATATGTTGGGAAAATACAAGAAATTATTGAGTTGGATTATCTCTCTTTTAAACGTTGTATTTTCAAGTGTAGATGGTATGAAGCATTTGAGAGGACATGAAGACATGATAGCTATAGTGGAATGCTTTCGATAGGTTCCCAAAAATTTCTACCAGAGGGTAAGGAGCCTTATGTTATACCAATTCATTCTAAGCATGTATTTCTTTAACTCAAAGAATTAGAAGCGGTAGTGATCAATAATCTAGTAATACATTGTTTATTGTGAATATATACATGTGTTTATTAATAATAATAAAAAATTATAACATACCTCTAATATATGTATGTACTCATTCATGCGCAACTATTTTTCTATGAAGATATTCTAGACCTGAAATGGATATTTGTGATACATTATGATCCAATTAAGGAATGTATTTAGTGATGCATTAATAGATACTGAGAAAAACAATGATGGCCAACAAAATGAGAGAGAGATTAGATAACATCGAAGAAATTGACATCCATGATGATGCTAAAGATGGTGTTGTTTAGGCACAAGAAGACAACATTAATACAAAGTTACATGATTTTACAGAACACAACAATATGGATGGTATAGAAAATTATGATCCAAATACATCTTGTGACAATATGAATGGTCTACAGTCAGGTTTCAATGATGATAAAGATGATGCAAGTCAAGACAAGGATGATGATAATATTAACGGCATGAAAGATCATATGGATATTGACAATCATACATTGGATGAAATTGTTGTAAGCAATGATGTTAATGACCATGACTTCTAAATTTTCAGAATTATTTGTAATCTGTTTTAAAAAACTATGATTCTTGTTGTAACACTTGGGACAACCTCTAGCTGAAAGGAGGCCAATGCCTAGGACATCTATGCAGAATAAGTAAAAATTACTTGTTTATCATCATGTACATGGTTCTCAGAGATTTTCTAAGGAAATATAATGTATAGGTATCTCTTGGAGAAAAGACAAACCCTCCAAAGATGGCCATGCTATTTGTAAAAATGACTTTTTAAGGTTGTAACAGGGGTGAGGGAGCAAGATAATGAAAGATTCAATGTATAAGGTTGCAAGGAGAAAATCTTTTACGTAAATTCTTCTTAGTAGAAAACATGAAAGACTAAATAAATTGAACCATGAAAATGTGGAGCATAATTTAATCTTACTTTTATTAATGATACACAAGTACTATGAGCTATTTAAAGCAGAAGTGGATTTGTTTGATTAAAAGAACCAACAAATTATTTACAAATTTTCAAAGGAATAATGCACATAATGACTTTCAGTAACAGAAGGAAAAAATTTCATACTCATCAAATAGTTGGAATCATCTAGAATTTCTATTACTTTCTCTAAGAAGATGTTAAAATTACACAACAAAAATTGTTTTCTCTCAGACAAAAAATCGGAACCCCAAAAACTAGTCCCTTGATCCATTTTTAAAGTAATTGTTACATTGAAAATAATTATGAAACTGATAACTGTTAACTACTTTAGACTACCTCTAACATATTTAGTCCTTATGAAAACTTAAAGACTAAACTACCTTTTAACTTTGAAATTACAAAATGACATATCTTCCCAAAATTGAAAATAAGTGAATCATCGTCATTCGATGACTTGAGACTCTTGTGCAAGCTCACTTGACGAATTTCCAGGTTCCAAAATGTGAACCTTTGTTGAGGACATCAAATTAATACATTTATTCCATATTGCTAAGTCAAGAGTTGAGCATTGCACCATTCTATTGTAGGTCATCCTTAGACTGGCTACCTTGTTGTATGTGGGCTTCTCGGTATACATGGTTTTAATTCACTATAACAACTTAAAATCCCTTTGAAAGTAATTTGAAATTGTTGTTCTTTTTACACTTATTGTTCTTTCATGAGAAGCATTCACTTTGATTTTAGCCTCTAGTTGCAATGTTTCATATTGTTACCATGGGAGGAGATCTCCCTGCTGGTTCCAATAAGAAGGTAACGTTGCCTAGATTCTCTTATCAAAATTGGTGTTAAAGCTTATCACTGATTCCCTGACTTTAAATATCATTCTCTCTGCATTCTTCATGTATATGTTTTTCTGTGCCATCTCATTTATTTCTGACTCCATAGATGTTCTGTTTACAATTTCCATTGCCTTCAACTCCATAAAAGACTTGGCATTTAAAAATTCAATCAGTTTTTTTTTCTAGTTGTGCACTTTCGTGTGACTGAGATTTATTGTTGTAAATAACAGATTCAGAATATCTTATTATTTCTCTCTTCAGCCATGACTATCATATGATCATAGATTTCTTTGAGCTGTTGAATAATGTCATTCCAGATGATCTCCCTTTCTTGAATTAGAGACATACTACCTTTAAAATTATCTGTAATTCCTTAACTCCATCAAAAGATAATTTGTATTTCTTGTGATGTTGGGTTGCATTTTATTTTTCCATGTTTAATTTTCTCTCCTTCTACTTCAACTTCTCCTTTGAATCATCTAGATTCTTTTGTATTTTCTTTAATTTATCCTCTAAAATTTTCAGCTTTGTCATAACTTTGGTGAGTTTCTCAGTGGGATCTTCAAAGTCTGGATGCACCACAATTTTGTAGACAAGTCTATCTATCCTTTGCAGTAAATATGAATTGAGATCCTTGAAAGCTAATACCTCATTATTCCTTTCCACCAATTCATGAGTTAAGATCTCCATTTCTTTTTCAATTTAAGCCAACTTTGGAGCTATAACATGTTCTATGGCATGCAAGTTTAATTTTCTCCTTAATAACTAAATCTCAAACTCTACTCTCTAGATCAAATCTTGAATAATTTTCTTATCCTCTAGATTCACCCCAAGCTTAATAATGAATTTCTTAAATTTTTCATTTTGAGTATTAAGATGTGACACCCTCCTCCTACATTTACCCAAGTTACCAGCTTACCAGGGTAAACATGCAACGAATAGTTACTAAGATATGATTCAACCTCCTAGATCACCTTAAGGAAGTGTAATCGACACAACAAAACCTTACTGATATTCCTTAGGAGCTACAAGACCCATAGGAGCTAAACCACCCCTCCAAGTGCCCAAGCCCTAAGTCAAATTTCCTTTTCACTAAAAAAACTCTGATTCACATGCAAAATCCTGCATGCATGCTACTATTGTCCTCTAGTTTCTCCCACAATCCTATAAGGGAGAGAATCCAAGCTTTTTCAACCAGTTCTATGCCAGAGACCAGGAGATTTTAGCCACTTTTTCAGGGCTAGGATACCTACCACTGCCTAGAACTCAATGAGACTGTCCAAAACAATAACTGACATAAAGACAAAGCTTCTAACAAAAAAAATGATCAAGGAATTGACCTAACTAAGCCCAACCATGACAAACATTCCAGTCAAACATGTCACAATTATGCAATCTACAGATCATAACAACAAATGTGAGCATAGGGGTCTCATACTTATCTGAGAATCGCTAAGAAGACTTGTTTCCTTACCAAAATAGTTGCATTATCATCTATTAGGTCATGTCTTCAATGTATATTCATTTACTAATCAAAACATGATGAGAGCCATACATCATCACTGTCATAAAACATAATCACAACCATCATACAACTAATAGAAATAACAACAATATGACATCCATAAAAAACACATATAAGTTAGCACATTTACACATGAAATAGCAAGGAAAAGAAGCTCTTATTAATGAATGCAAAAGCCAACCAAGTATGGACTTCCACAAACCACCCAACCATAGATTGGTTCAATCAAATATTTCTTTTATCCAATCACCCCCATGCCATATTTCAAGCATGAATGTGGGAATCATAACCAAAATCAACCAGGGCTTCCTGAGGGTAAACCACCTCACCCTTCTCAATAGAACTAGGCTTTAGCATAATACCCACTGGATCACTAGGGCCTAAACAAGCACAGATTCTAGCATGTTTCTCCACCTACACCATGAGGAATTTTCTTGTCTCCTAGACTTTAGTCTTTACCGTATATCCCACAATTCACTGGTCAGGATTCCTAGGCCTAAGAAAGACTCAACCCTCCAGAATTTATGGTATATCCTACTAATCACCAGCCAAGGATTCCTAAACCTTATTGAGGGAACCTACCTCTAGGATTTATCGTATATATCTCCATTCACCAATTGAGGATTCCTAGGCCCATTGAGGTAACAAAAAATCTAGATTTTCTGCAACCAACAGTTTGATTCAGGGGTCACAAGGCCAAGGACTTACCACAATCCACAATATGATTCAAATTTTAGTAGGCCATTTGTTATTCCTTTATGATACCACCACACTCAGTTTCCAATCCATCCAGAAATCCAAATGAACCAAAACATGAGAACCCCATCACACCATGGTTATGCAAAAATGGCAAGGCTAAGCTGAAGAACATTATCACACCCAACGAAATACATGCCAATGACAACAAGAGAACCATGAACATGCATGCATAAAAATGGAGGCCAAAACTAGCAAGGAAATCATACATGCAATTCGATACCTGGAAAGAATCCCGTTGTAGCCATTTGATCCTTTTCTTCCTTGTTGAAAATAATATTGAGAGGGGGGGGCAAATCAGTATTATCAAATTCTTTTCAATATGCCTTCCTTAATTTATTGATCATTAACTTGTATATAATAATGAGCATGA
>APFE030622144.1:0-22019 GCA_000404065.3 Pinus taeda
ATAATAATAGCAATTATATTAATATTAATAATCATAATAACAATAATCATAAAAAAATAAGTAAAATTGTTTTGTTTGGGTAAGTACTTGTCTTCTTTTGACATAAAGAAACAAGTTAATGGCCAAAGACCCATAGGTATTTGGCCAAACTGAAATCCTATCCCCTTAAGAACCACTAGCGGGTAATGACTTTCGTTGAATAACAATGTTAAGTCAAGTTACATTCTTTGTTAAACCTTATGACTTTCCCCATTACCACTATGATAAATTTTCCTACAGTAAAAGAAAAATTATTAACCGAAAACAAATTTAAAATGAACTCAAATACACTGAAAATATCTTCTCACGATAAAATTGTCGCTCTTTGTTACTCCCATATCAATATATAGTCGATAAAACCAATTATACACCTAAAAAAAATAAAATAGAAAAAATGTTTCTTTTTTAAATTGGTGAAACCAGGCATTGTCTACTTTTTTGACATCTGTCGACATGCTATTTTGCCCTTCAAATAACAACTAATCACGGATGGATAATTTGTTATTACTATAAACGAGGTTTCAGAAACAATGTACACCACCACCCTTAGAAAGCCCTCAAAGACTTCCGAACACTGCAGACTCACTATCCATGCGATTGTGGAGTGTAGTACGCCTCGTTGGCCTCATTGAGACACTTAGCAGAACTCTTCAGGTAAGTACAAGGAGGACCAATGGCAATGGCATCTTTAGCTGCCACTGCATTTAGCAGGAACGAGACTGTCAGCAGCCACAAAACTATGAGCAACCTGCCCATATTGACTTGTCTTCTGGCTATTTTCAATGTCGAGTGTTATAGTAGCAGTTATGAGGTTTGATCTAGGTCTCCCATAAATTAAGCTTGACAGTTACCGATTCACCATATAGTTAAAAGAAAAAAGAAAATATTTATGTCAACCACTTTTGCGAGTATTTATGTGTGAGGAAACTGTTTGTTTACTGGAGAGTTTGGAGATTCATGCAAATGGCAATATTGCTTTATTATCCCTGCCAAGTATTGGATATTACATTGACTGCGCATTAGTTCCTTAGTTGACAAAAAAATGAAAGTTTAAATATTAGGCAAATAATTAAACTTATTTTTTTATTTATCTGGGATTTCATTGGCTTTGTGTTATTTTCTCCTATTGTGAAACATAGTGACGTACCTTTTGTCATCAGTTGGCTTGTGAGCTGGAGAAATAGTGTCCACATTTCTCAGCTGTCCGCGTGATAGATTTGAGATTTGTCCTCAGGTTGCAGTCATTCGTCTTCCATCCAGACACTAAACTGGCCTCCATGTCGATGCAGTCGTCATTGATATTTTATTGTGCCTTATTCCAAATTTTCAATGTGTTGTACGCTGACATTGAAGTTGCACGTCAAACTTCTCATCACGACCTGGACCAATAATGAGAAGTCGATCCATGTTATATCTATGGAATGCATAAAAATTTAAGAAGCACACATATACAGGCAACCTGTGTATGGGGAGGGTCAGGAAAATGGACTCTTGTGAAGAATTCCTTTTTGGTTTCTGGTCTCTTCATTTTTCGGAATAAATGATTTCACGAAATGGCCTCTAAATAGTGGCGAGAACTATACTGATCAGAGCGCACTGGGCACAGTGGGCAGGTCCTGTTGAATGCGAAGTCCAGCAATATTGATAGAAGGTGATAAGTCGACTAATAACTTATTAAATGCCTGAGAGACCTTTTAGTCAAGCCTGGCTCTATGGGTACGGACGTACTATCCCGGAGAATATGGTGTGGCCTCGCCCTTAAGGTGACGGACTTAGCACCCCCGAACTACGCGGTTGCTTGAAATTTGTGTTCTGCAACCCATTTCTCAGTGGCTGCAAAGTAGGAAGCCCACGCATTTACAATGCAACCTACATGGAGATTGGGCCTTCAACAACTCACTGAGCGAGGCTTGTGTACCTTGAAAATGTTGGAAAAACACTTATCCACGTTGGTGTCATTGGTATTTCAAATTAAAATGAATAAGAGTGTTAGTGATACAGATTCAAATATGGCACATATCATCCCCGTGGTGCCACGTGCTGGACATATCCATCTATAGCCATGGAGAACAAGTATCCCCACGGACTACAATTTCCTATCTTATTCTGAATTTTCATGTATAGATAATACTTTATCAGAAAGAGCACTGTAAGACTAAGTGCTCAGATAGTTTGCTGAGATATCCCGGTAGACTTCGACACCATGTCTTATTTTGAATCTTCATGTATAAATAAAACTCGATTAGAAGATCGGGCACTGTAAGATTGTGAGTGCTAAGTTTGTTTGCCCATAGCCAAACTATCTAGCTAGACTCGAAAATGTTGAGCTTAGGGGTTTCAATTTGCCATTTTTTATGTCGGCCATAGTTTCTTTTTCAACTATGGGACTTTGTTACGTTTTTTCCATAAATTTCTTTTTCAACTATGGGACTTTGTTACGTTCTTTCCATAAATTTGATTAGTTTTGTAAAGCTCTATACATGTTCATTTCATCCATGGTTGAAGCCTGACATTTCTCTATTTTTGTTTTCTTTCAGCTCTGCTTCCAAATGGGAACTTTGAGTTGGCTCTTGAGTCCAAGGACCTCAAAGGCACGGTCCTTGTAGAACGAAACTCATTAACGAATTGGCGAACTAAGGTTTTGTGGAGTACATAAAATATGGACATCGTCGACGTGATATGTTAACCCCAAGGACCTCAAAGGCACGGTCCTTGTAGAATGAAACTCCTTAATGAACTGGCGAACCAGAGGTTTTGTGGAGTACATAAAATCTGGAAATCGTCAACGTGATATGTTAAGCCCAAGGACCTCAAAGGCACGGTCCTTATAGAACGAAACTCCTTACCGAACTGGCGAACTAGAGGTCTGTGGAGTACATAAAATCTGGACATCGTCAGCATGATAATATGTTACTTGCAGGACCCGAAGGAGCCCATGCTGTGAAAATGGGAAACGAGGCGTCTATCAAGGAGTATCAAGGTCACAACCCTTAACACATGCAACATTCATTCAACATATAAAAGGTTTCAACATTAAAATAATGGCACTAAACTTGAATCGGTGCTACAACATATTTATTAATATGCATTTTCTTATGGAGTAGTGTAGAATGAATGAGGTAAATGATAAAGTTGTTAAATATGCCATAGCAAATCTATTAATAAGCATAGGATTATGGAACAATTTATGAATAAATGAGAAATAATGAAGTTGTTAAATCTGCTAATGTTTTGAGGCGAGGAGTTAGACAATAGAAATTAATATTTCTGTGTTAGTAATAACCTTCCAAAATTTAGACTATAGACAATAATGTTTCAGTGTTAGTAATAAGCTTCCAAAATTTAGACAATAGACAATAATGTTTCAGTTTTGATAATAACCTTCGGGGATTTACACCTTATTTACTGTAGCATTTTCCCTTGCAATAATTGATCTCGGGTCTAATCCAATTGTTTTTACAGATTGCATCAATATGTTATTCCTTCAATGCTGAATCTTTAAGTAAAGGGTGTTTGAACTTATAGATTTCCATTGCATTGAATTTATGTTAAGATATAATATCTTAAGCACAATTGAATAACTGCGTGGGCATAGTTTTGTTCTCATGAATTAGCCTTCTCTTTCATCGATGCCCACTTCCATGGCAAGGGCTAACCAACCTGTCATAGGGCATTAAATGTCCTGGTACATGCATTTTGTATAACAATATAACACACTGCCTTTATTTTCAATTTATGTAGCCACCAAGGTAGTGTGTTATATTGTTATACAACATGCATGTACCAGGGCATTTAATGCCCTATGGTAGGCTGGTTAACCCTTGCCCACTTCCATCACCTCGGTCCTTGTAGCACTTGTTGAATAAAGTCACAATGTACAAGGACTTTTGTAAAATTAGTGAGGCAAAAGTAAAGAATTTCATTGTAATTTATGACTAAGAGATAATTTGTATATAAAAGTTGAAAATTTCATAGAATTCCTAAATGCCACGAGCATAAAAACTATTTTTTCCTTGCGAAAGATGCACTTAAATACACCAAGAAGTTTCACTTTGTTTCCTGGCGAGGCAACAATAACACAATCTGCCACCACCGGGCAAGTCCGATTTACCACCACCGGGCAAATCCGCCAACTTCAATATGCCACCACCGGGCAAGTCCGATTTACCACCACTGGGCAAATCCGCCAACTTCAATATGCCGCCACCGGGCAAGTCCGATTTAGCACCACCGGGCAAATCCACCAACTTCAATATGCCACCACCAGGCAAGTCCAATCCGCCACCACCGGGCAAATCCAGAACTTAAATATGCCACCTCCGAGCAAATCCTGTAGCTACTAGGACTCTATAGATGGTTTTTGGCTCACCACCAACCATCACATTACAGTGACAAAAGATGGTTTCAGGCTGACCATAAACCATTACAAAGTGGTTTTCAGATCACCACGAACTTTCAAATGCCTTTACAAGGCTTACATTCCATACTTCAACATTTGGAGTTTCTGAGTACATACAATGACTATTACATCATGCTAGGGAGTCTATTCCACAAACCACACTAACTCAAACAAGCATCTACTTTGTTGTCCACCATAAACATTGTTGTTGCTCCTTTATCTCATATGTTCACTATTCACATCTTAGGCAATTCAACCTTATTACCCACCACATAATACATTTGCATCATCTTCTAATTTAATTGTCTTTGATTTACATGCATGATTTGTTAGAGTAGCTAATTCTAACAAAACCACTCCATTGAGTTAGCTAAGCTCAATGCTTATAATTCGAAAACATTTATAAATACCATATTTTACCATTGCAGTGGTAGAATATTACCAAAGAAACTCGAACCCAACTGTTATGGCTCGTCCATTACCATGCTAACCAGCCTTCATTTCAAACTGATGGCCTCCATAGCACTTTTCCAAGTAAAAGTAATCCTCCGCCCAGAGTTTCTCTGCCACGAGAAATCCATATACAAGGCAAATCATAAGAAGCCCTTCGTTTTTCTCCATTAGTGCAGCTACATCTTGTACCACAATAGCTCGTATTATATATTCTCCTCTACCTGTAGCAGAAACAGCAGATAAATGGTTCGCATAGTTACCTACACCTACAATTGGAGTGTCTCCTGTTGAAATCTTTTCTAACCACCACGAATCCAAGGCCATGAATCTGTCACACTAAAAAAACTTCAACCTGTGTTGAAACCTTTTTTGACAAATTGCATTAAAGATAATTTAGCCACGAATCCAAGGCTATGAATCTGTCATTAATAGCTTAAATCCAACACCATACTAATAAAATTAAAGATGTTCAAGCCTGCTCGGCCATTTTTATTGAGAGAATTATATTGAAATAAACCAGAAACCTTGAGAACCCGCAACCTTATTCGTGTGGAAGAAGTTTAACAGGCAGCCCACTGACATGGATAGGAATCGGGTCAATGACCACCTTCTCGTTTGGATCCAAGAGATCCCACTTGAAATTCTTCACAATGTTATGTAGAAAAATAAGTATTTCCATTCTGGCAAAGTCGATACCAGGGCACATTCGACGCCCACCTCCAAATGGAACAAACGTGTAGGGACAAGGTCCAGCTCCTTCGAATCTGGATGGATCGAATTGCTCCGGATCATTGAAATGCTCAGATTTCTTGTGGGTCGAGTTCACATTCCAATAAATCTTCCAGCCTGTAGGGATTGTGAATCCATCATAAGTGAAGTCTTTGATAGCCTCGCAAAAAGTTCCTTGAACAGGAGGGTACAGCCTGAGCGCTTCATGAGCCACTCTCCATGAATACTTCATCCTCTGGAGATAAAATTAGCATACACTCTCTCGCAGCTCCCTCACAGCGCCTCACAACAGCTCCCTTACAGATATAAGATGGAAAAACAAAGTAGTTTATTTCTCTATGCCCAGGAAGGGCCAGAGGCCCTTACTGGCTCTGATACCAAGATAAAATTAGCACAATCAATAATATATTCTAATAATCTGTGAATAAGGAAAAATACACACATATTTATACAATCAATAGTCTAAAGATAGGAATTCTATCTTGGATGTACACTAGTGTGGTTGAGAGATTCTCTCAACCACACACTAAACTAGCAGAAACTAAATTCCTATTATATAAGAACAAACTCCTCAAATGGGAAATTACAACCATAAACAAGTAAGAACTAATTATTTCCAACAATAATTGAGTTATTAAAAAATAATATTTTAATCAAATTTTATTGGTAAAGATTCGATTTATTATCATTGTATCACTTAATGTTCTTTGGCGCCACAATAAAAACTCAAAAAAAAATTTATCTCATTAGTCGGAAAGAATACAAATTCCGACCCCGCTGGAATGGAATAGCGGCGGAATAGCCCAGTATTCCATGGATCCAATATTGTATTTCACGTGTATAAGAACAAACTCCTCAAATGGGAAATTACAACCATAAACAAGTAAGAACTAATTATTTCCAACAATAATTGAGTTATTAAAAAATAATATTTTAATCAAATTTTATTGGTAAAGATTCGATTTATTATCATTGTATCACTTAATGTTCTTTGGCGCCACAATAAAAACTCAAAAAAAAATTTATCTCATTAGTCGGAAAGAATACAAATTCCGACCCCGCTGGAATGGAATAGCGGCGGAATAGCCCAGTATTCCATGGATCCAATATTGTATTTCACGTGTATATATTTTGTCTAGAAGAACGTGCTTATCATAGAGATAATAGTTGCATAGGAAAAACATCCAGCTTATCATAGGGATAATGGTTGCATAGGCAAAACAAAAATATATACAATTTCTAGTTAGATGAGAAAAGTAGGTACAATTTCTAATTATATGAGATTAAAAATGTCGTATAATATCTATCTAATGTAATTTAAAATTATTAGTTTAAAAAAATATATTTAAATATAGATGTAGATGTCAGCAGCCCGAGCATTCAGGGTCCTGCTTATTAGGTTCAATGAATCTCAAAAAATATTATGTAAATGATATATTTTAAATAAAAATAATATTCTAAAAATAATAAAAAAATTGTTTACTTTAAAACAATAAAACAATTAATTGGGAATAAAAATCTCTATTTATTTTTTAATTTATTATTTTCATAATTATAGTAATTTTGATTAATAAATCACTTTCTTAATTATGAAATTAAACCATCGGGTAAAACTCTATTGATTCACAATCTTTACATGTAGTGAAGTTTTTTGAACTAGACATAAAAAAAAGTTTTATAGGATTGGATTTTCCACTCTCACAAATAACAAAATACCAAAATGTACAATATATATTTAATTAGTTAATATAACTAATTAGTTAATAAACATATTCAATTAACTAACTGTATGAGAAAGTTAGTGACAATTATTTCCATTAACTTATTTCTAGTTTTAATAAAAAAATCTATTTGATAATTAAACTAAACCCATGGAACACTAACTATGTAGTGTTGTTTTTGCTATTTCATTGATTCATCTCCAACCAATCAAAAAACTCTATGCCATTTCTTTTAAACCATTTTAAAAGAAGGCAACGCAAAGATTGTTGAAGTTATGATTATGAATATTTTAAGATTGGTTTATTAGCAGGGAAAGTTATTGATTTGTTTTGGACCATTTTTGTTCAGTTTAAATTTACTCAGATAACATGCGGCAATCCTTTACCCAATGGCCAAGTTGTAAACTGCACCTAAAAGTTTACTCAAATAGCATGCGGCAATCCTTTACCCAAAGCCCAAGTTGTAAACTGCACCTGATTGGATATTGTGGTATCAATGGAAAATGCTAAAACAGATATTAGGTATGGAGGGTGGGTATTAGTGATAAAATTTAAAGGGTTGCTCTTAATTTCATTTGGAAGGGCATATATTCATTTGACCCTTCAAGGATGAAAGGCTATAAAAAAAATTTACTTCTACTGAAAAGTCTATATTAAATAAATCCTTCAAAAAAATTCTATAATGAAATAGCGTCATTCTAAATCTTTAAAATGTTTAAAATTTAAAGAGTAGCTTCAATAAAACACTATAAAATCTCAATATAACTAGTAAATAAACAAAAAAAAATCTCAAATTCCATTAAAAAATGATAAACATATGTCTCTTCTATTCATTCGACGATCTTCAAAAGTATTTGGACTTACATAATTGAAAATAGAAATATATTTTCCCAATAGAAATGGAATTCTAGTTTCATTTATTTCCATACATCATAAGTAGCATTCCAATCTACCTCATTTAGAGCATGATGTGCACTTAGAGATATAAACATTAACATATCTAGTGTCTCCAATGAAAGTCTTTATCTATTATCATTTTTTATCTTGTTTAATTTTCAGAAGCCTCTTTCACACGTTAATGTGGTTGTTGGGATAACAAGAATAGCTTGCCACAATTGCATAAAATATGGAAAGTCTTCAAGCCATTCATGTTCATCTCCACATAAGTCTCATTCCACAGATACAATTTTTAGGGTATGATTTACAAATAGCACAAATAAATTTATTCATTTAACCCAAACATCTAGTAGTATCCACAATAGATGATTCCCTAACACTAATTTTTTTCACAAAAACATTTTAAATAATTTTTTGTTGGACAATCTATATTATTCACTTCTTTATAATAATGTTGAGAAGTGGACAAATTAGCCACATTAAATACTTGTAAATATATGAATATCTTATCTAAAGATTTAATCACCTTTACAATAAAACATTTTCCCAAAAAAATACACTCATATAGTAGCCCTGAATATTTCCATCTTTGGAAAACTTTTGAACTTCAATGGATGTAAATGTACCATACTTATGCTATCTGCAAATTCAAGGGTTCCTCTTTATGCTTTTATTTAGTTGGTTTATACTGGAAAGAGGATCTATTATTATTGTTCAATAAAAATAATATTTATTTTTAATTGTGTAGTTAAATTTATTAATTTATTTATATTTTATAAATAAAAATTTTTAATTTTTCAAGATGATATTTGTAATATTCTATTCTTCTAGTGTATTTTTACATGTTTATGAGTAATTACTAGTAGATACAACTTGAATGGATCTAATGATTAAGAGCATGTGTTTTCTCCTAAGAGGTCATAGATTCAAATCCAGAGGGGTAGAGTATGTATCTCTTCCTAGACTTGTCTCATACACCAATTTGGTGTATGTGTTGGCCTTCACCAATGGAGAGGAAAGTCATATCCTGATTCATCTTCAAAATGTATGCCCTTATGCCCTAAAGGAGGAAAGTCATATAGTGATTCATCTTCAAAATGTATGCCCTAAAGGAGTCTCGTATCGTGATTCATCTTCAAAATGTATGCCCTTAAGGAGTCTTGAAAGCCATAAAGTCATATCATGATTCATCTTCAAAATGTATGCCCTAAAGGAGTTTCTTATAGTGATTCATCATCAAAATGTATGCCCTAAAAGAGTCTTGAAAGTCATATCGTGATTCATCTTCAAAATGGATGCCCTAAGAGAGTCTAAGGATAAGGATAAAGTGATCCAAAGGTAGCTTCAAATGGCAAGCTCGTGGGAAGCAAGAATGACAACCTTCACCAAGTAAGAGAGAAAACCTTCAACAAGAAAGTAACAAAGACAACCTTCATCAGTAAGAAAGACAACCTTCAGTAGGAAAAGACATACCCTAATTCAGGAAAGTAAGAAATACAACATTCAACAAGAAAAGAAATATAATGATTCAAGAAAGTAAGAAAGATAATGATTCAAGAAAGTAAGAAAGACAACGTTCAGCAGGAAAAGACATATATTGATTCCAGAAAGTAAGAAAGGCAACCTTCAACGGGAAATATCCTAATTCATCCTAATTAAAGTAAGAAAGAAAACATATATTGATTCAGGAAAGTAAGAAAGACAACCTTTAGCAGGAAAAGAGATATATTAAAGTAAGAAAGACAATCTTCAGTGGGAAAAAACATACCTTGATTCATCCTGATTAAAGTAAAAAAGAAAACCTTCAGTAAGAAAACACATATCCTGATTCAGGAAAGTAAGAAAGACAACCCGAAAGACATATCCTGATACTTCAACCTCCAAAGATCTTGTGCAACCCACAATTGACACACCTTTGGCTTCAATGGAGAAACAACCTTAGGACTTTGATCTTTCAGACAATGAATTTGTGGTACTCCACATACCAAAGATCTTGTGCAACCCACAATTGACACACCTTTGGCTTCAATGGAGAAACAACCTTAGGACTTTGATCTTTCAGACAATGAATTTGTGGTACTCCACATACCAAAGATCTTGTGCAACCCACAATTGACACACCTTTGGCTTCAGTGGAGAAACAACCTCACGGCTCTGATACTTCAGATAGTGAATGTCCTGTACTCTGAGGAGGCAGGCGATGAAGCGAAGGAGCTTTCTTTGAAAGAAGAAAATATGACATGTTACTCAAATAAAATTAGTAAATATGTAGAGTGAGTAGATGTTTATAAAAAAAAGGAAATTAAGAAAAACCTTTAAACACTTATAGTGTTTGATATCGTAATATATCACACGTGATACTACTCCAAAAAAATTCCAATATAATTTTTCTTTTTTAAATATTAATAAAAATCCATGATGAAATATTACCCCAAAAAATAATCAATAACAATAAATATAAATACAACTAAAAACCTATATATATAGATAATAAAAATACAATAATTGCAAACAAAAACAATTGATACATATGAGCGATGCACGCTTATTTGACTATGCGTTCTCTATAGCTTTTCGAATATACACTCGTCGCCCATAAAGAAAGCTGCCACCAGTAACGAACGGAAGAAAAGTGGGACACCCATTATTATTATTAGCACTGGGTAATAAAGTTGCCAGCTCATACAAACGAATAATGGTGACATCTTAAACGTAGAAAACGCACCATTATAATTACTTTCATTGTCAGGATAATAATAATAAAAAAAGGAATCCTTATTGGATAGTCTTTCATATGACCAATGAAAAAACCATTCAGAATGATAGCTTAAACATACTTAAGATACCACTATCACTGCATTTTCCATTATTAGATTACTCGGAAAAGTGGCTGCTTATGAGTTGCCAAAACGGAAAATTTTATCCACCATACTCTAACGTAAAGCTTGCGTGTACCTTCTAGGCGGAGATAATGGAATATGACGTCAGTGATGTGGGTATAAGAGACATATGGATACCTCATTGCATGATGGATATGCCAAAAGAAAATATTAAAGTGACCCATACAACTTACGGTGGCCCTTACACGATTCATTGAAATCCTGCACATAAACTACCCTAAAATCCTGGCCATTACCCATTTCAGCGAAATTCCGGTAGATAACCCACCCTCAAATTCTGCCCCCCTGAAATGATGACGAAAGCAATAGAGAACCATGTGACTGAAATTCCAAGTCTTGATGTGACCATTATGCCAATCCACTTCGGATTTGAGGATAAGATTTACAGTGTGGTGGAAAATATTCACCTAAAATTATCGCTGTAAATCGTTAAAAGGAATCAGCTTGGAAAACTCATTATAAAAGGTCAACACATCGAGTGGAGATAACAGCAAGATTACCCATCCCTAATCTCTGCGTTTGAGTCCTTTCCAAAGCGATGGAAGGAAAGACGGAGTGTAGGAAAAGGGCCATTACATTCCATGGGGCTTCCCTAGTGGTCCTGGTGATCACAATCTGTGGAGCACTGTGGCTTCCTCTGATTCATGCTGAAGATGTGTCCTCCATAGAATTACAAGACCCAATGGAGAGCGTTGAAGCCGTTTGTAGCAAAACTCTCTATCCAGAGCTCTGCTATAACTCTCTCTCGCCTCGTCTGGGGTCGTCTAGTGCTGCACAACTCAACAAGTTTCTTCACGTTGGTCTAATGGTGGCCATGGAGGAGGCGAACAAAGCTTCCGCCCTCATTCTTAGATTCGTTCAGCAAACCAGTGCTCTCCAAGATTGCATGGAGCTCATGGATATTACGAGGGATCAACTTGATAGCTCTATATCACTTTTGAAACGCCATGATCTAAAGGCATTCACGCGTGAACAGGCCGGCGATTTACAGACGTGGCTCAGCGCCTCAGTCACCAACCAGGACACTTGCTTGGACGGACTTTCGGATTACCCAAAGAGCGTGGCTAGAGTTCTGGTTGAGAGCAGCGTGCAAAACTTGAGGAAGCTTGTTAGCAATTCTCTGGCCATAGCAAAGGTGGCGCACGAGTCAAGAAGGCCCGATCCATCCCCTGAGCTACGCCTCCCGTCCGATTCCATGAAGGATGATTTTCCCTCATGGCTATCCGCGGGAGATCGGAGGCTCCTACGATCCTCTCCAAACAACGTAGTGCCGAACGTGATCGTGGCTCAGGATGGCTCTGGAAATTTCAAAACGATTTCACAAGCCATAGCTGCGGCCCCAGAGAAAAGTGGTAAGAGATATGTGATCAAGGTGAAGAAGGGAACGTACAAGGAGAACGTGGAGGTGGGTAAAACGAAGACTAATATCATGTTGATTGGAGAAGGCATGGAGGCCACAATCGTTACGGGGAGCAGAAATGTGATAGACGGATCCACCACTTTTAATTCCGCCACATTCGGTAAATCACTAACCCACTTCTAAATCTTTCATAAATTCAGTTTTCCGGATCACAATCTCAGAAAATCCTTAAATCCTCACGTTCCAGAGAATTCATCACGCCTTACAGATGAGAACTTTCCCTTTTTTGAAATTGATGCAACTATGTTTGACTACTTGAGTCCTTCAAGAGCTAATATTCTTAAAATGTTTGAATGCAGCTGCTGTAGGTAAGGGGTTTATGGCACAAGACATGGCGTTTGTCAACACAGCAGGACCAGACAAACATCAGGCGGTGGCTCTTCGAGTAGGATCAGACCAATCAGTGTTATATCGATGCAAGATTGCAGCGTACCAAGACACATTGTACGCGCATTCTCTTCGCCAATTCTACAGCCAGTGTAACATTTTGGGTACAGTAGATTTCATATTTGGGAATGCCGCAGTGGTGTTTCAAAGCTGCACTCTTGTGCCCAGAAAACCCGGTGCAAATCAGAAAAATGCCATCACAGCACAGGGCAGAACTGATCCGAACCAAAACACAGGAACTTCCATCCACAACTGCAAGATCTCTCCCCATGCCGACCTTGTTCCGGTGAAAAGCTCGTTCCCAACTTATCTGGGGAGGCCGTGGAAGGAATATTCCCGAACGGTTTACATGCAATCGTACATAGATGGCGTCATTCAGCCTGCGGGCTGGCTGGAATGGGATGGAGCTTTTGCTTTGAAAACTTTGTATTATGGAGAATATATGAATACAGGGCCAGGCTCCGCTACTGGAAACCGTGTGAAATGGCCTGGCTATCGGGTGATCAAAAGTTCTCAAGAGGCTAGCAAATTTACAGTGGGAGAATTCATACAAGGAAATTCCTGGTTGCAGTCCACTGGCATCGACTACATCGACGGATTGACAAATTAGCGACGTCGCCAAACTTTTGAAGAAGTTCGTCTGTGTCTGTAGTTCGCTTTCAACTTTTGAAGAAGATCGTCTGTGTCTGTAGTGTCTGTATTTCGCTTTGAAGAAGATCGTCTGTGTCTGTAGTGTCTGTATTTCGCTTTGAAGATCGTCTGTGTCTGTAGTGTCTGTATTTCGCTTTCTATCGTTTATGTAATGTATCCATAGAACGTTCTATGGAGTAATGATAAAATAAAATCATATTGAACTTTAACGAGAGGGTATCGCTAGGTTTCTTGATTTTTATTTTACTATTAGCGTTTTGCTTTTTATTTTAATAAAATATTTTAATGTCATGGGTTATAGCTATTCCAACCAATAATAAAATTGTAAAATAAGTTTATGAATATTGTTTAAAATTATAAAATAAATTTTATAAATATTTGTTTTAATTTTTTCTAATTAATTTTTTTAATATAATTTAATATATTTTTTGGGTAAATAAAGGTTATATATATATGTACAATTGATATTGAAAAGAATGATAACATGTTAATAATTATTTATTTAATATTGAATGATAGCAATTTTTTTATATAATGCCTGTATTATAGTACACATGTCATATCGTTATAGAATAAATTGATATAATGAGAGTTATACAAATTGTACACATGTTATTTTTACATTTTTTTTCAAATTTATATTTTTTAAATTATTTTTTTGTAAATTCAAAAATCAAATCCATAAAATTTGTTTATTCAATACTTTACACCAATGAGAAAATTGAGTTTTTGAATATAATTACAAAACATTTATGTTTATGGTACATAGTAATTAATATATAATATTATTTTTCAATTTATTTATATTTATTGTACATAATAATTAGAGATATAGTACATAGTAATTAATAATAGGGTGCACAAAAATCAATTATTGCCATCATTATACAATAAAAGGGGAGACATTTTAACCAATCATATTTGAGATAAATAGAAATAAATTGCATTTATAAATAATAAATTTAATTTGATAATGTTAAACTTTGGATAATTTTTAAATTTTTTAGGTCAAATATAAACTAATAGCAAGTCAATGAAAAGTTGAATGCATTGTATCCTGCCAGGGAGAAGTATGATAAATAGTTTCTTAATGTATTGTGATTGTGATAGCAACTCTCATCCATTGTGATTGTGATAACAATTTTGATTGAAGCAAAATTTTAAAATTTTAGATTAAGTTTGAGCATAAGTTGGACAATTTTTTATTTTTTTTCTTTGTTATCTTGTCACAAAATTTATAGATTTTTGAATTTTATGAATTGAGCAATGTCCAATTTTATTATGTAATTCATGAAAATTTGTTTTTTATTTTAACAATGTTTATTTTCCTTCTTTATATTATTTTAACAATGTTTATTTTCTTCTTTATATTATTTCAAATAAAGATAAAAAGATATTTTTGACTTTTTAAACTTAAATAAAATTTTTATTTTCCTTTTTCCCTTTAACTTTTTAAGTGTCACAAAAATCATATATTTTTGTATTTTGTGAAATGACCAATATCCAATCTCATTATGAAGTTCATGAAAATTTGTTCTTATTTTAACAAAGTTTTTTTCTTCGTTATATTATTTCAGATAAAGATAAAAAAAATATTTTTGACTTTTAAATAATATAATAATAATAATAATAATTATTTCTTTTACCTTTAATTCCACACACACTTTCTCCTTAAATTTTGATATAATTTAATATTACTTTTTTCCTGTATAATTGTTCTTCTTCTTAAGGCTAAGGTAAACTCGATCTAAAATATATATATAGTATATATATATATACATATATATAAAACCCTTCAAAAAATCTTTAGTAGCCATTATTTTGTATTATAACTCTCTATCCCTTTGATCTATCCTTATTTTATCTTTACATTGTTGAGTATCACTATCTTTGATGCGTTATACTTTTTATATTATTATTTAATAAATCATAAAAATAAATATACAAATTTTGTATAAAAGATGTAAAAATAGTAGATATTATAAAGTAATTTAAATATATTATACAAGAAAATTTATTTAAGTTTTTTAGTATTTACATGAAGATTAACATTGTGCATCGAAAAGTACTATTACCTGCTATAGGAGTAACATTGTTTAACTTTCACCGGCAATAACTCTTTGTTTTATTTTCTAATTTATTATTTACTATTAATATTAACTTGGAATTTACGTTCAAAAATTTACGAAATATTATATTTAATTGCATATAATTTATGAATCTAAAATTAAGAAAAAAATAGTAAGTACAAAATCAATTGAAGTTAATTATATTACATAGTCTTCACATTATTTTTAATTGGATTTGTGTCACTATATAAAAACGCGCGCCATAGTGATTAAACACCTTTTACAAGAATAATTAAAAATTAAACACCTTTTATAAGAATAGTTAAAAAACCCAAACATTTGTTTTACATTTATTTTTAATTAAACACCTTATAGTTAAAAAACCAAAACATTGCTTTTTAAAAAAATATAAGTATTTAAATGGTTAATATTCAATTGGATTATCATCTTGAACCTAATTTGGAATGATGTTCAATAATAAGTAATTTTACATCCAAGGTATATTTATTGATTATACTTTAAATAAAAAATTTAAAAAAACATATAATTTAGAAAGATTCAATTTCAAGATTGTATAAGTTATTATTATTAAGCATTTAAATTAAAGAGTTTTGGTTTGACCCTTAGCCTCCTGACCCTCTTGCTTGACATGGATTCATTAAGAACTAGAGCATAAATATCATTAGCATGATTATTAAAGAGCTTCCCTCAAGTTTTTGGTCCACCAAACCTTGTCTCGAAATTCCCACGCCACCAAAGCTCTAAATCAATCATAAACAATCACAATGTAGAGGCCCAAAAATCGCCATAATAGCAGGCAAAATTTCTCTATCAAAGGAAACATGTGATTACCTTGCACAGATGCAACATAAGTGGACCTGTCATTGCCCTCCTTTTCTATAATTGACATTAATCATGGATAGCAAGTGATACTAAAGTTACATGTGTTTGCATGCATTGTGGTGGCCATTCTAGCCCCACCATTTAATGTGCTTCATTCTTCAAGGTGGCGAGAACAATGCCCCAAGTTGCCATTCTCCTTGAACTACACCCCCATCTTGGAATTTGAAAGAATTTCATTATTAAATTTTCATTTTTCTATGACTATTAATTTTAGTAATTTTCATTTTTCTTGGTATATTCACCTTGTAACTTCTCTTGTGTCAAAATAAAGAGTAAAACACAGTAGTCCTTATTTTCAGCCAGATATGGCATCAACATAGTGTATGCCCAGGGAAAATGATATGGACCTACAACCTATGTAAAATTTGAACCTATGACTAATTTTATTTTTTAGATTTAGTCCTCTCATAGGTTTTTTAGTTTTTCTTCTATTCAAGGTGGCACATGTTTCTCTATGCAACTAAAACTCTACTTATGCTTAATGTGGTTTGTATCTATTGGTTCTCTCACACTATCTAAGAAATTATAATTCCTTCTACGCTCTCTCTCTCTCCTCGCAACATTGGTATCACTTCCCGAAAAGAGAGAATCTCTCTCCTTGCAACATGTTGGTATCACTCTTTCACAAGAGAGAATCATAGCATATGTGAAACTCTATAACTCTTAGACATGATAGAGAAACTGATCCAATTAATCAAAAAATGTTTTTATTTTGTAATAATTTCTTCCATATAATATCACTTCTCAAAATGAAAACAAAAAGGAAAAAGCAATAGTCCGTCTCCATTATTATTAGTATCTTATAATAAACATATTAAAAAATAAAGTGTCTTTATAATGATATCTAGCACAAAAAATATTACTATTTAATATTATATAATAATCATAGTTAATCATTTCCTGATACTCACATTATTAATCTTATATAATAATCATTCTTGAGAATAAGATACCACTATACTAATATCTTGCACATGGATAAAATACCACTACCCTACTAGAGGATAAGACACAACTATAGTAACATTTAAACATGGATAAGGGATCACTATATAGTTTTCTGATCATATTTCTAACTCTAAAAAGGTTTATGCTTAGAGAATGATCCATCATGTAGGTAACCATCCAAACATAATTTGGAAATATTATGACCAATGAATATAAAGGACTAGCATTTGCAAATTTCATGACTAAGAAAGTGTTTTTTAAAATATTGCCCTATGCTAAATGAATAAATTTTTAAAATATATTTTATAGCTCGTGCCTAAATTTGAAACATGATCTAATTAACAAAAATTAATTCTTATTTTAATCCAAAAATTATTCTAATTTTAATCATTTCTTAATGCCTACACTATTAATTTTATATAATCATTATACTTGAGAATAAAGTACCACCACTAATATCTTAATTATGAATATGATACCACTACCTTACTAAAAAATATGATAACACTATAGTAACATTTATACATAGATAAGGGACGACTATTTAATTTTTCATCATAATGCATCATTATACTTGAGAATAAAGTACCACAACACTAATATCTTACTCATGAATATGATACCACTATCCTACTAAAAAATATGATAACACTATAGTAACATTTATACATAGATAAGGAACGATTATTTAATTTTTCATCATAATGCATCATTATACTTGAGAATAAAGTACCACAACACTAATATCTTACTCATAAATATGATACCACTACCCTACTAAAAAATATGATAACACAATAGTAACATTTACAAATAGATAGGGACCACTATTCAATTTTTCCATCATAATGCCCCTTCTCAAAAGGTTTATGCTTATAAATGACCTCCTCAAGTAAATAACCACTCAAACATAGTTTGGAAATATTATGACCAATGGACATGTCCATTTGCATTCGTTGAGTGTTTTTTAAAAGTGATGTCCCATGCTCATGAATAATATTTTAAAGTATGTTCTATAGCTCGTGCCTAAATATGAGAAGCAAGTGGAAATTGTATTGTTTAAAGAGTTTTCAAAATGATGTGACATGTTAAATTATTTTGTTTTAAGTAATTATACATGAAAAATAAATCGCTCTGATGTGACGTTGGTGAAGCCATCTTTTTGGGTTGGTAGTGCATCATCACATGCTTCACATGCTTCTTTCTCTTGGTCGTAACTGGCTAGGACATGGCGTTCTCTCTTTTTAGGACAAAAGCAAAAATATATTTATCCCCTTCAAATTCTGTGTGAAAAGGATGATAGGTTGGAATAGTGTTATTTGTTGTGAGATATTTTTATTAGTGTTTTTTTCTTTTTGGTAATGGGTAAGGAAAAAACAAAATATATATTTTTCGTTTAAGTTTTTTCTGAAAATTCTATGTGAAAAGGAGGACAGGTTGTTAGACTGTATTTGTTTAGTGTGAGATATTTTTATGAGTATTAATTGAGGGATGTTTTTTTGTTGTTTACTCCATACTTGTTTTCTAAGTAGAAAAGTGAAAGCAAGTGGATTTAGCATTAGAAAAATATAATGTATTATTACATTATTTGTTTTTTAAAATAAGATAATAAATATTTTCTTGGTAAGTAAGCACTCATAAGGATTTGAATCAGTGACTTATCGCAAAGAGGGTAAGTACCCACAGGGATTTGAACCAGTGACCTATAACAAGGCACTCATTTATTGTCAATTCAAAACCCCATGGACTATGATAAAAAATATCAATTTTATTATATAATTTGTTTATCTCGTTATTGTTTTTGTAAAATAAAGTAAAAACTATTAATACTATATTATTATAATATATATATATATATATATATATATATTATATATTATATATTATATAATATATATATATTCTTTTGCTATAGCGTGTTTTAGTGTTTCCTTCTTTTTTTATTTAATATTGATGATATAAGGATTTTGTTGATTTATGTTAAAAAATTTAATGAATTTCAATATTTAGTGGAGAATATTGTAATTATTTATAGTATTTTTTGTAATATTTATTCTTGAATTTCTATTTATATTTATTTGGCAAATTGTTTTAATGAATTGTTTTGAAATGTAAAATTTCAAAATGGGAAAATTGTTTGAATTATGAATCCATTATATTTGATAGAAATTTATTATGAAAATTACATTTTAAATCTTTACAAAAATAAATTGTATACACAAATTCTTTACAAATAGAAAAACAAATAATAGTACACCTAATATTTAGAGATTTTAAATTGTGAATTTTTAAGTGAACTCCAATTTTCATAATACTTCAACTATATAATTCACAATACTATACACACACACATATATCATTTAAAATCCTAATCATAGTCTTCAACCATTATTACATTATAACATGTCAAAAAACAAGTAAAAAATAGAAAACCTAAATGATATATTTATTTATATATATATATATATATATATATATAAATCCTAAACTTATTAGAACTGCAACTCTAGAGCATTACCTAATTTTGAGATCCTCTGGTTCCGCAGCAGGCTTCTGTAGGCTTTGCCCTTGCGGTTGGCTTCCCACCACACTCCTCGGGACGCTCACTGAGTGGGCTTGTCATGGAACATACGGTCTTTCAAGTGGGTCCTTCCTTCAAACAAAAGGTGGTGGGCTCCTCTCACGCACCTAATAATTTCTTTTTCACTCGTCTTACCTCTTCATCGGTCGCTCCTCGTTCGGATCAGGAACTCTGCTCTCACTCCCCTCATCATGAAAATGACAAAGCTGTCACAGCCCCTCAATAAGAAGGATATGACACTGGGGGAAGAAATAAGTTAGGGGTTACGGCTTGCGCTTCAACCCCGTCAAAAAACCCTGACAACCCTAAATCGAGTGCCACACATATGGCTCAGGATAAGTTTTAATCGGCAAAAGCCTGACATCCAAAGGCAGCAAAAATTCCAGAAATAATCATACAAGAACCCGAAATAGAAGTTTATACAGATTACATGAAGGAAAACGCAGTTATATCTATGTTTATGGGAATCTAGCCCACTGAAAGAGCTCTAAAAGGATGGATACAGACCAAATGGAACCCTAGAGGGGCAATAAAACTGCAGCTTGGATTGAAAGGTTTATTTACAGCTATTTTCGCTCTTCTAGTGGACAAGGATCGCATCTTCGAAGGAGGGCCATATTTTTTCAACTCTGCCGGTCTATACATGAGATTCTGGAAGGAGAACTTAATGCCGAAAGAAGAAGACTTCACTAGGGTCCGAGTATGGATCTGACTATATTCTCTCCCTATGGACTACTGGGAACCTTCGGTGCTTCAATCTATTGGAAAAAAATTTGGAGATTACATCAAAATGTCAGAAGGCACAAGAAATAGAAAATACATCTCATATGCTCATATATGTGCATACATGGATGTTTGAGGAGCTTTTCCCAAAGCTATCAGCCTAAAATTCGTGGACGAAATATGGACCCAACCAGTGGATTATGAACATATCCCATTCAGATGTCAAAATTCCATGATCACAACCATCTTTTCTGAGATTTCCCATAAAATAAACCACCTCTAAAGCACGACCCAATTGGGCCTAAAGGTGAACAAGGATTTATCCAAGTTACTCACAAAAACAAGCTAGAAGGAACACTATGGGAAAGGAGGCCCCCAGGTAAGCGACACACAACAAATACAACATCCTCTCATCAACAACAACAGAGAATGGCCAAGCGAGCAACTACATAGAACAAATTCCAGATCAGCACAAGGAAATGAACACAGAAATGGAAAACACCACAAACCCATCCACAACTAAACAGGGAACTCAGGAAGAAACGGAAATGGACTACACACAGTAGCTTCCCACCTCATAGGAAAAAGAAATAGAGGAAATTCTGATGGGAATGGATCTGCAAAAACTTTCAAAGGAATGGACCTCAAAAGGATTCGAGGGTATTCCAAAAGACCACCTCAAACGTATAGAAGAAGCATACATCCTGCAAGAGAACTTCCAAAAAAAAAGAGAGTATCAAACCAAGGGGGGGAAGCAACCAATTGGCAGCATCAAAGCAAATCTCAAGGCCGATAATCAAATCACTAAAGGTCAGCCTAAAAGAAGAGGCCGGAAATTGGAAGGTCAACATCTGGCTGAGCTGGGACTGAGCCTGATCAATGCGGGCAAGGTAAAGGTTCTATCTTTCACCCCCTACATTTTATCATGAATTGCACATCTTGGAATATAAGAGGACTCAATATCCCTTCAAAAAAAAAAGATTTTCAAATCCAAAGTAATCTCAAGAAAAACAGACATTCTTCTGTTGCAAGAAACAAAAAGGGGCCTATCTAAAATGATGAACATACAACAGACTTGTTTTAGAAAACAGTATAGCCATTTTTCCATAGCTGCTTAGGGCACGACTGGAGGCATAGCCACTTTCTGGAAGGACTCCAGGTTTCATTTGACTGACTCGTTTGCTTCAAGGCATTCCCTA
>APFE030622146.1:0-20901 GCA_000404065.3 Pinus taeda
ACCCCAAGTCAAAAGATGAGGGCCTGTCCAAAGAGCGCAGAAATTCTTCTGTTACTAATGATTGCAGTGTAGAAGGTGAAAAGACATCTAAGCAAGATCTAGAGAAAAAACTTCCTATAGCAGCAATGGAGGAGAACCAAAGGATGAAACAAATAAGGAAGAAGTTGAGCAAAATGGGAATAAAGACAGGATGCTCAAAAAAAACTGACAAGCTATTACGTTTTCCTTGTTGTGATAGTTCAGGCACCAGGGTCTACTGTCAGAATAATTACAACGTGAATGCCTATGCATTTCTGCAAAGCTTGCCAAAGATACTAGACTGTTGGAGGAACAATAAGAAACATCCTTGTAGGTACTAGACAATGTAAGAAGAAGCATTCAAGTACACATTATTGGCATACAATGAAGTTTATTGGCCTTACACCTGCTAAAATTGGTGCCTCTAATGCTGCCCACCATTCAGAGAACTAGGTTATTTGCCTGCCATTACCTATTTTTCTATGGAGTTTTTTTTTCACCTGGTTCTTCTGGTGTACTGAAAGTTCTATCTGAATTAGGCTTATCTTAATTAGTGTACTCCCCCCCAATTGATCTTGTTTTTCATGGGCTCATCCTTTCCCTTCCTTGCACTTTCTGTGAGGGAAGGATGCAAAGTCCCATATAGATCTTGACCTTTCTCCTGCTTCACTTTAAACCACCAAGTGACCCCTCTACTTGACTGACAAGTTGAATATATATTAAGTTTTTCAGTTGGTAGTTTTCCAAAAACTATCTTAGTTTACTAGCAATTTGTTCTGTGTCATTTTGTATCATATATGCCAGAGCATTAATGTTTTTATCTAGGTGCATCGCAAGGGAGTTCTCTTAATTTTTTAGAGTCATCTAGGTTTTATCTATAGAATTAAACAGAATCAATCCTTTCAGAATATATTCTCTAGAAAGTTGGAGGATGCAGATGACTGCATTTCTCATTATATCAATCTGGTTTGGAAGAGCAAATTTTCAACATCAATTTTAACCTGGAGATTCTGGTTCACAGTTGAAACTCTTATTGTACTTATATCTTTAACCATTCATTCTGCATCCAATCACTTATGCCATGCTCTAAATCGTGTTTGCTTTGCCACTTCCATACTTTTGAGGTCTTTAATTGAATGAATGTGAAAATTTGATTAACACAATGGTACAAACCCCAAACTTCTATTTTCTTTTCAAGGAAACAATATATATTTGGTCTTTGTAACTTTTGCTGAGCACAAATGCTTGCTGACTTTTATGTAATACAAGCTTTATTACACTAACAGATTCAGTTATGCTCATAATTCTTGAGGGGCTTTATAGCATCATTATCTGAGCAGTTTGGAAGAGTAAAATCCTACAAGAACTCAGTCCAAATTGTTCTTTAGTTAAATAGAATTGAACTTCATTTTCTTGGTTGCTGCTAAACATTTCATATACAAAATATCTTAAAGAGTCTTCATACTTTGGGGAACCCAAGAACATTGTGAAATATGAAAAAGGAATTACAGTCTAGAAAACGTATTACTGCTCTTGATTGTGGAAAGAATTACAGTGGTGAGCTTTAAATCTGCAAGTCTCATTTCTGCATGTTCATAGGGTATTGAGCTCTCAAAAGAAAATTGTCATTGCAAGCACCGATGATGAAACTAGTCAAAATCACTTTTGACTAATTTGCAAATCTGGTGAAAGAATTTATGTTTGAAGAAAAAATTCTAGGATTTTGACTAGTTTGCAAATCTGGTGGAAGAATTTATTGTATGAAGAAATAGTTTTCTTATTTAAGTAAAGTTGAAACTTCCTAGAAGAAAATGTGTAAGTTTAGTTGTTTTGGTAAAATTTGAGGAAAGAGCAAAAGTGGCAAAAGCCTACGAGGAGTGGTAAAATTTGAGAAAGTAGCATAAAGTGATGAAAGGAATCTATATATCTATATTCCATTTCTTTCTTAAATATCAAATATGCACTTGTCTTCATGGAATATATATAGAGAAAGAAAGAGAGTCCAAAGACTTTTAAGTAGAAATAAGTACATTTTGCAAAGACCACAAAGCATAAACCCTTAATAGCCCCTCCGAATTTCAAAAAACACATATCATATAATTATGTTGCATAAAATTGTTAAATTAAACCACACATACCTGCACCGACTACACCCATGGAACTTTGGAACTTCCATTAGTTGAGTTGTTTGGGTTAGCCTTAATTTCTTGGCCTATTGAACACAACAAAAACAAAACCATAAAATATAATGAGAAATATTTTTAAAAAAACGAAGAAAAAAACAAAAAAAACACTCATGAGAAATTGAGAGCTTACCCTTTCTTCGTTGCTTTCAGGATTGATGTGTTGGAATGTGTTTCCGTTGATCGATAGATGGTGTTCTTTCCTTACTAATGTGTTCCCTCTGATACTCGTGTGTTTCCATGATCAATTATTAATGCCGAATGTGTCCTCTAAGGTAGCGGATTTACTCGATCTACATCCACCGATCAAATCGCTTTTGCTCCTACCACGCGGAAGGAGTTGAGGGCCTAAAAGAAATTTTCTGAAATGAGAGATATTAACCATAACTGTAAATTACAAAAAATATTTAACACAAACTATATGCAGAAGTCTATCCTATGCAAAAACATAAGATCTTACACTCTACATATGTCAGGAGAAAATTGCGTTTGAAATGAAGAAGACTACACCCTCTGTCTCTGTCTCTCTCACACGGAGATATTCAACCGTTCACATCCACTTTTCTGTACCTAAAGTACAAGGCACGTGACATAAAAAATTCTTACAAAAACTTCTGATATAATAATGTAGTAGAATAATGTAACAGAATATGAGTTAAATTTAACCTTACATATCTCCTCTCGGAGTAGAATAATGTAGCAGAATATGCTACAAATTTAAGCTTACATATCTCCTCTCCTCCGCGACCTTCCCCTGCCTCCACTATACCTCCTCCTTCACCTTTCTTTACTTACATTACAAGGGACATGATATAAACTCTTAAATTCTTAAAAATGTTTTTAATATAATTATGCAGCAAAATAGGAGTTAAATTAACTGAAAATACTTCATCCTTCTCCTTCGCCTTCCCCTGCCCCACTGTACCTCCTCCTTCGCCCCCTGCCCCACTGTACCTCCTCCTTCGCCTTCCCTGCCCCCACTGGACTTGTGACTTGTGAAATCTTCATCAGCTTTTGCTATGGCTGGAGATAATTGATAATTTTCCAGCGCATTGAAGCTAACAAAAAATAAAACCAAAAAATCTTGAAAAAATATTAAAAAAATTTCAAAAATTCTCTTGAACCAAAACAGGACCGACCTTCTGTCTCAAAAGAGGACAAAAATATTAAAGAGCTCCTTCCTTCGCCTTCCTTGTTCTAAACTTTAAAACAAATCGCATGATAATTCAAGCATACCTTAGCCATCTCGAGAGGCTCCGAAAGCAGGAGGAGATGGATACCTTCCCCCAATCTCTACAGAAGGGAATAACAGAAGACGTCTCCTGCGACGGATCTCTTTCTAGCTTTGATAAATATCTAAGAGATAACTTCCCCTGAAACGGAAGAGGCAAAAGTCGGCCCATCCTCCTCTCTCCTTTTTCCATGCAAACACCGGACCCTTCTCTATTCGACTGCGCATTTGAGTGGGTTTAAACGGATGTTGTACTAACGACAATGTGCGAAAACGTTGGATAGGTCTGCGAGGCCCTCGCCTTCGCCCCTTGCATCAGTGTAATCTGCATAGGTTTCAAACTTTAAAACAAAACACATTACAATTTGTATTTAAATTGAGACAAATGAAGCAATCATACCTGCCCATTGCATCAGTAGAATCAGTAGAGCCTGTATCAACTAGGTTATTTGGACCGCTTTCATTTTCCATCCATTAACCCCAAAGGATAAAAACTATGAAAACAATAGATAACAGAAAAGACAAAAGGAGAAAGCAAACAGAAACAACAAGATATCAAACCAAAAATCGGCATGGCCATGCTTAAAATTCAGAACAAAATAACCAGAGGGCCCGCAACACCAAAATCCTTGGAAACAGAAAGCCAAAAATAAAATTAAAAGAAACACACCAACACAGCAGACACCATAAACAACCAAGAAATGCCGCCATCATATTGCAGGAACTTTTGTGGCTTGTCAGCGGAACAGCACTCCATTCTTCGACCTCCTTGCCGGCTATATGAACCAGAAAATTGACCCGTCACAGGATAAAATGGATGGAGTAGGTTCAGGAGCATTTTATTCTTTTGATCGGAGGAGGCAGAATTATCAGTGAACAAGACCATTTATTCCCTGCAGCATCGTCAGAGATACGATTCAAGCAGTAGGCAGAGCCATTTCATTGAGTATGTAACTTCTAAGTCGAGATGGTAGAGCCCCTCTATATACCTGTTGTAAACCTGATGTTAGAAGCAAGATCAGCCTTCTGTTTCAAGCTGATTGCCCCAGTGAGTGCACCAAAGAAGTTGACCTCGGTAGCTCAAGACTCGTATTGGAAATATCATTTTTCTTGCAACTGAGGCGAATTTTGTTCTATTCATTCATTTCCCCATCCAAACTTACGAGCATCGTATGCCGGAGTAGCCAGAGCGCTTCTCCCTGCATTGTGTCCCGACGGACCATGGACACATCGCTGCATCGTATGCCGGAGTAGCCAGAGCGCTTCTCTCTGCATTGTGTCCCGACCGACCATGGACACATCGCTCCTCGACCAACACACGTCCAAACATACCTGAATCGCATTTAAGGAAATATGTTTCATTATTTGTTTTTGCCAATTTATGCTTTTCTTTCTTTCAAGATAACCGTTTCGCCTTTGTAACAGGCGCAGCCTTCCAGATTTTCAACAATAATATGAATTCAAATTAAGAGGATGACATTATTCATTTCGACCGCGGGGGCAATGAAAAACATAATTTATTTTATAAATAATTAAAAATTAAAAATACATTTAGTGGATAAAAATTATTAAAATGGCCGTATTTAATTTTGCATTTTAGTGTTTAGTTTGTTTAAAAAAAAATATTTATTTAGTTTAATATTTTATAAATTATTTTTTTATTAATATTTAAATTTATATTGAAATTGAAAATAAGGTGTTATAAGACTTTTAGTAATTTTATTCTAAGGTTTATCGTGCTATAATTTTAATTATTTCCCATTATTAATTTTATGAATATTTTAAATATCCAAAAGAATAAAAGACTAATTTTTTTAATGATTTAAAAAAAAAAAACTATAAAAAAAATCAATAATTATTCTGCTATAAATGATTTGTGATCTTACAATTTTTATTAAATGGTTAATTTTTATATTGAAAAACTAAATATAAAATCCATTATCAATAAAAATAATTCATCCAAGATGGATGTGAAATTTTAATATTACTTTCATATAAATGGTTAAATATATTTTTTTTCTAATTATTAGTGTTTCTTTTCTTTTTGGGTCACTGTTTTTTTTTATATATAATAGAAATATTAGGCTAAGTGGGAGTGGAAGAAAACTCAAATTGGTTTGAAGATTATGGATTTAGCTCCATTGAATAACATCATTGCCAACATTTGCATAGAATACTATATTTTTAATGAATTACCTAAAAACATATGTAACTTCCAAATCATTATTCTTACTGACACCCCAGTTTTTATCAGTAAATCCAATATAAATTGCCGAAGTTGTTAAGAGATTGGGATTTGCGGTTGTAGCAAAGATTTGTTGATATTTTATGAATGATATCGGGAGCTAAGTGTCCAAAAGAACTTGCTTCAAATTCTCAATTGGGCTTCCTCATCCATTAGTATGTGCCTATATCTAGAGTCAAGAATTACAATATTTGTTATTCTTAGAATTTAATTATTTTCAACTGGTATCTATAGGTATAATTTGACGTAGATGAATATGAGATATATAAAATGTGCAATTATTCTTGTACTAATTGTTGCATTACAAACAAATGCAAATACTCTATTTTGTGGGGAATTCGTGAGAAAAGAAGAGTTGTCACTTATTGATTCGTCTATTCAAGTGACAACGCCCAAGTTTGGTTGGGAACTTTTAACACCACAAAAGATGTCTTTCTCTCTAGCATGTGACACATTCAAGATTAGAGATTTTGAAAATTTATATATTTACCTAATTTTATATAATAATAAAAAATCATTCGACTGAAGTAATTCCACATATCTTTTATTCACATGCCTTATCAAATTCAAATATCTTTTATTTATCTTAGCCCTATTACATTTGATTATCTTATTACATTATATTTTGTTTATAGTTTACAGTATAATATTTATTTTTTAAAGTGTGAATATATGAAGATTTGTATAAATTTAAATTTAATATTAAAATATTAAAATAATTTTTTAATTGTTAAAATTGTATAAGTTAAGTGGTTTGAGATTTTTAAATATATTGAATAATTTATTTAATATATGATTTATTCAAAATTAAAATATAAACTTTCAATAAACATTAGCATTGCTACTCTTCTTCTTTTTTAAATATTATTACTAAATTATTATTTTTAAATTGTAGAGAATTAATAAATTTAGAATTTCAACAAAATTCATAAAGATTTTGATTTTTGCTCTATTTCTATTAATTACAACGGTGAGCATAAAACAAACTCTCCAAGATTGCCATAAAATTATGTTTTTTTGCCTAGAAAGTTATGGAAATTCCGGCTATATTTTGAAAAATAGGATTTTTGTAAATCCAAGTAAAAGTTGTCAAAATTCATAATTTTAGGTGCCCTACACATTTTGTATGGTGTTGAATCCATTTCCACCATCAAAAACATGATTCAAGCACTGCATCTACAAGATTTTTTGAAAAAAATTGAAAAAGATTTTTGTAAATCCAAGTAAAAGTTGTCAAAATTCATAATTTTAGGTGCCCTAAACGTTTTATGGTGTTGAATCCATTTCCACCGTCAAAAGCATGATTCAACCACTGCATCTACAAGATTTTTTGCCAAAAAAAAAATTTGCATGGGTTACGGAGACTATTGACCCAATTTTTTATTCATTTAGTTGTTGGTAAAAAATTGGTTCCCTAACTGAAACCTATCACTAAATAAAGTTATATGGTTTCATAACAGTTTCACCTTTCAACAATCCAGATTTCAATTTCCCTATATATAAACTGAGCCACAGGTACTAGCTACTAGGTAGTACTTAATTGAATTGTTTTCTCACTTATTACACATTAAAATTTATGGAATTAAATAGATATTTCATGTAATGAAACATTTATTAATTAAATTTGTGTAGAAAATATTAGTTCGTTTATAATTCTAATATATTAATTTATTAGTTAATATGTTTATATTGGAATTAGGTTTGAAGAATTTTAATTCTTTAAATTATGAATGGTCAAGACTTAATAATCTCGGAATTTTTTTTTTGAAATGAAATGATATTTTAAGGTCCACGAGACTAAAAATAGTCTATGAGACCATTAGTTCCCTGTTTTTCGCTTTTTGCAATTCAATCCTTTTCCAATTCAAATTGGTGATGAGTTGACCCAAGCTTCCAACAATCCCCTCGCTAAAAAGACAATGCCAAGAAACTTATGCTAACATGTTCTCATAACTTTCTCTGATGCCTTTGAATGCATCACATTCCAAAATGGAATTTTTTCAGATTCCATAGCCCCTGACGTATAAAATGTGCACACTCGTTCTTCCCAAGCTTCTTTATGCCTTTTCCACCATCCTATTTCACACTGAAGTTGATGTGAGTTGGTCCTTAATTGAGGAATAAGAAGATTTTCCCTCCATGAAATGCTAGCTCCAATGAACTCTTTTTGTTGTAGATCACACCTAGGGTTGAATTCCTAAATGTAATATTTCTTCTTTCTACCCAACTCATTTCCCCATACCTTTTTATGAAACTTCTCCATAACAAAATCTTTTAGCTCCTTGCTATTTGTGGGACAAGCATTGAGGTAGATATTCCTTTTTTGCATCCATGTGTAGTTTTGTTTCATCCGTGTTTTCTTTCTTTCACTCATGCCTTCATTGAAGATAACATTAGGCCATCTACCTACTCTCATTTGTTCAATTCTTTTTAGATATATTATGAGCCGCACCATAGCAATCGCTTCAATGGAAGTTGCTCCTGTTTCACTCAACATTATCTCATAAAGTACTGAACTTTTTATTTTTAACTTGCTCGTGATCTATCGTTTTTGGATTTTCTCAATTTGTTTCCATTTTGAGACGGGAGTGCTACTAGCCCACAATTCACACCCATATAGCATCACTGGACAAAATAGGAGCCCAAAAAGCACTTTAATCGTTTTCCAATCCCATAACTTTGTCTCTCTACGTCTGTTTTAAAGAGCATATAATGCTTTCTACCCTCCTAAAGTTCTCTTCTTTCTGCAGTCCTCCCAATTGAGTTTGTTGTTGAAATCAATCCCAAGGTACTTGTACTCATTTACTTCTTCAAGAATGTTGTCTTCAAAGGAGAAAGTATGTTGGCTATGCTTCCTCTTATTAGAAAAAATCATTATTTTGGTCTTGCTAGTATTGACTTGCATCCCCACTGCTCTACAAAAATGCTCAAGGGAATATAAGTGCATTTGCAATCGATGGGCCGATTTAGAAATCAATACAATATCATCAGCATATAAAAGAAGCTTTATCACAAACTCCCCCAACTGAACACCATCTCCACCTTGCATATTTAGTCACTCTTCCAATTTATCACTATATAGACCAAAAAGAGTAGGGGATAGAGGGCAACCTTGACTCCAATGTCATTTCTAAAGCTTTATGAAATACCTGTTGAGGTTGTAATTTTGACTTTCACTTCTTCATAAAGTCTATGGACAACAGCTCTATAATGCTTACGAATTTCAAGTTCTTCCATCCTACGCCACAACTTATCCCTAGGGACTGTGTCAAATGCTTTTTTGAAGTGAACAAAGCAACAAAATACTTCTTCTTTGTCCTCCCAAACCTTTTCAACAATGTGTCTCAACGTGATGCCATGATCCATTGTAGAATGTTTCGGCCTAAAACCCGTTTGTCCTCTTGCCCTCTTTTCTTTTACTTCTACCCACTTGCTAATTTTATCTTCTACCATGCTACCGAAAAGCTTTGCAAACAAAGGATTGATCATAATTGTTCTATAGTTGGATGGATTATTAATGTCTCCACTTTTAAAAAGGGGTATTGCTAGGCTAGTTGTCAAGTCCCTTGGGAATCCTTGTTGAATGATTTTGTTGAATATTTCCATGATGTGCGGTGCAAGAGCATTCATTCCCCATTTTAGATACTCTGCTTGAAGTTCAACCAAGTCCTTTGCCTTTCCTGTTTTCAGCTTCTTAATTCCATTCTCCACCTCCTGTAATGTGAAGAGCTTTGAATTTGTGTCGATCCTAGGGGGGACTCCGCCTCGGATTCTTTCTCGTAGAGTTGTCTTACATATTCAAACCACTGATTGGTTGTAATATTATTTTCAATTTGCTTCTTCCTTGGTTGCAGTTCCTCCCATAAAAGATTTGGATTATTCTTGCTTAAATGTATTAACACTTCCCTCCTTGTTTGCATGAACCCATCTTTTTTCCTTTTTAGTATCTGCTTATATAACTTTACATTCATCTTCTCCTTTCTTACCTTTTTCAAGGTTCTCCTTTCCATTTTGCATTCCTCATCAAAGCAAGCATTTACAGGAAAACGATTTGATTCTGATTTCCTATTTTTTGCTCTTTTGCACTTCTCAAGTGCACTTTGAATTATGTTTGTTAACTCATGACTGTTGAAGCGTTTGAAACCAGTTTTCTCCTTCCGAATTAATCTCTTTAACATTGTCTTGAGGATAGTACCATTTTCTTGTGTTAGAAGAATTTTTCCCCTTGATAGTGATTGTCGAGAGCATTGGGTTTTCCTCCTATGTTGCCTTTCTTCTAACCATGATAACCTTATATAAATTGAGTAATGGTTTGATTTTAAGTCCCAAATATGCTCTCCAACACTAACGTCATGTATCTTTTCTATTAAGCTTTGTGAACACATCACATAGTCAACGACACTTTCCCCATTGTATGTGTTGCAAGTGAAGTTCCCCGACCTTTTCCATCTATCTAGACCATTGTAAATAATTAAGTTGAAAGCCCCACACAGTGTAAGCAACTCCTCTCCAAAATGATTGCTAACTTTGTCATCTTCTAAACACCTCACCCATTCGAGATTCTCCTCTTCAGTGAGCCAAATAGGATTGTTATCCTATTTGCAACAAAGAATGCTAGCTCAATTATTTATTGTTCTAGCATTGAAATATCCCACTAAAAGAACTTCTCCCTGCTGAGAGTACACGACAATATCTTGTTTTAAAGCTGCATACAGATTCTTGTTGTCAAGCCCCTTATTTTTGTAAGTTTTTGAGACTTTAGGGGAAAAATAGAATGCTGCAATTCGTATGTGATTCTCATTCTCTGATATTTTCAACCATAAATATTGTTTATTTGCATCTTCTTTAATTAATTGAATGTGACAACCTTCTTTTTCTTTCACTAAAACTAGTATTCCCCCATACCCTTTGCCATTTTCAGCTACCTTGTTCCAAACTGCCAACTTCAAATAACTGTCAAACACAAGAGTTTTGCAACCATCATGCTCATGAGTTTCCGTGAGACAAATTATGTCTCTACCTTCCACAATAGGCCCTAACCTAGGTTCTCTCCTCCAAGGGTAACCTCTACAATTCCAACAAACTAAACTTAGGTATACCTGGGTAGGATTTGACTGCTACGCAGTTTGGCACATAAGACTCAAATTTGAGTCTTCACCCCTATTTGTACATGTTGCTCATGTTGCTCTATTATTGAATTCTCTATTTTTTCTTTACTGCCAACTTGCTGCCCTGATTTGCCTGGAGGCCAAAACACTACAATAATGGCTTTCCCATTGTACAACCATGCCCTTTTCCCTTCATTTCTTGTTGTTCTATTTTTCTCCACTTCATCCCTTTCTCTCATCTTGTTGTTTTTTGGTTAAATCTTCATCGAGGAAGAATTATGAGCCTTTCAAGAGTTTCTTTTTGCCCAAAAGTTGTCGTTTGTCTTGTATGCTTGCCATGGTGACTTTTATGGGTCGAGGCCTCTCTTCACATATCCTCCCAACCCTTCTTGCTTGGAAAATTTGCCCTTTCCAATGGAGTTTCTCTTTCAGAAAGTCTCTTTTCAAATTAAGAGTACTTTCATTCTTCCCATAATCTCTTATTCCCTTGATAATAAAGTTTGTTTTCTTGTCATGTCTTTCTTTATGTTCTATTTCCTATGCTCTACGAGCTCTTGCATCTTCTTCCTCTGTCCTTATTTAACCAGTAGCGTCTTCACCTCTAGGTTTGACTTCTTTTGGACTATCTTTCCCGCTGTTCATTTTTGCCTTCTATTTGGAAATGTTTGTTTGTTGAGATACTTGTGTATATAACTGAGTTTGTTTAGAAATTATCACATATATGTTTTTTGTTATTAATCCTTTCATGCTTTGCCATGCTATCTTCATGATTTGTCATTCTTGTTTTCCTGTCTCTAAAGCCTCTTGTAACATTGTTACCTGCTTTTTCAAAATTCTATTATCTTCCATTAGGCATCAGTTTGCAACTGTGATCTCTGAAATTTTGCGGTCCCTTTCCTGTTCTCTAGCTTCCAAAATCTCCAGCCTTGTCCTGGCCTTCATCAGTTCTTGGACATATATATTTGATGACCAAGTAAGAGGTGTAGATGAGGTACTGTAAATGATTGATTCTTCTTTATTTTTGTTTCTCTTATTTATTTTCTTTCTCTTGATTGTTTTTCTTCTCATTTGTCCCCATTTAAGGCGATCAAATTTACGCCTTAAAATACCCTCATATTGCTTTGCGTTTACCCAAATCCACTTTCTTGTTTTGTCTATTGAAGCAATTTTGACTTGACCCAGATGATTTGTTTCCACAAAATCTGAAATTTCCTTGCTCTTTACGCCTTGGCTCCTCTGAGCGTTTTCCGTGCTCTAAACGTTTACCTATTTAGAAGTTAACTGCCTCACACTGCTTTGTGCTCATGTTGCCTCTGCCTTTGTGCTCACGAAACCTTGTCCTCTGTGCTCATGAAACACCAAAATGGTAATTTTATCTTGGGGGGGTAAAATTCCGTTAAAAACAAATAAAAGGAACGTTTGAAATGCATAGGCTTCGGAGATATGAAGACTTGCTTGCCCTGCCCAATGAGAACTTAATCCAAACAAATCTCTGCCCACCATTCTCAGAACGTCAAAACACGAATATGTGTATATCTATGATTGTTGATGTCATTGGTCCACCAAACGTGTATTAGTTTGCTAACGTTATCCAATGGACACTATGAAAGGTTAGTGAATAGTTTTTCAATTTATTAAGTCTATTTCTAGCTTTAATTTATTAAAAAAAATTACGAAATGGGGTTTCACTAGCATGGCTAAGGGTTATCAATAATATGAAATTTATATTTAAAATGTTTGCCCTCTTCAAACTTGCATGAGTTGTCCTTCTAATGAAATTTTTGTTTGAAACATTTTCCCTCCACAAACATCTACCCTCATCTAATAAAACATGGCTTGGGGGTTATGAAATGTCTACAGTCATGGTCATGGTCATGCCACATTAATCATAAGTTTTTATGTTTCTCATAATTAACTCAATCCTTATTTATTTCGTTAGTGAGTTTTTATTTAAGATTTCTTCCCTACATTCCATTTGAATGTTAAGTATTTGATAGTGCAGGATTAGATATTTGATGGTGCGAGATAAGGTGTTTTAATTAGTTGATTTGAGTGCGCTTATTCCCATTATGAAGGTTCAAGTATATGTCATTTTAGGTTTCAATAGCTACATTAATTTTATGTTTGTTAATTTTATGGAGTTTCCATTTAATCTCTGTTGGTTTTGTGACCATATATTTTATGGTGTTTCCATTTAATCTATGTTAAATTTGTGACCATATATTTGTGCGAGGTTGATTTGTGCTTTTATTTGGTCACGGTGCCATTGTTCCATTGCCAGGGTTTCAGAGTTTCGAAATATTAATTTTACCCTTATGAGTGGTGCATCAGATTAGGTATTTTGTTTGGGAGTTGGTGTAGGGCTTCTGCCCATAAACTGTACAGATGACATCATGTTAATGTAAGGAATTCACTTTATAGGGTGATCCCCTTGACAAAACGTGGTAGAAAAGGTTTCTTTGACCAAATCCAATGAATTGAGGTTAAGTACGATTATATATAAATATATCCTCCTCAAATAAATATTAAGGATTCAACCAATATTGTAAATAATGTAGACTCAGGTTCTTCTTTTCATTACCATACTTGGGTGAAATTAACGTATATTCACTCTATCATGACAATGAGCCTATATATATAATATTTGTTTTTATAAAAGCCTTCGAAACAATATATTCATGCCAATAAGAAATGATACAATGGTTTCTTGGTTCATTATTATATAGCGATAATCAAGGTATAGTGTGTTGATTAATTATTTCCTTCAACCTTTCACCAAAAATCTAGTAACCATCACTTAGCATCTCTTACAAGATTTTAAATGATATTACTTTTAATTTGATACAAGAGTAAGCAATCCCTTGAAGATTGTCTTTTATATTTACAAGATTTTTAGATTAAGGTTTTAAGTTAACAATAAGTTTTTGTGTCATCATTTAAACATCAAATATGATATCAAGTTAACGTGGTTGTGCATGTGATTGATATAATCTTATCCATGTATATCAAACATATTTATTAATGTGGTTGTACTAGTTTAAAGATATGTGTGAATTCTCGAAGGTTTTGGCTCTGGAATCTAAACTAGGGTTTTGTCGATGGTCACCATGGCGGGACACAGAGGAGGGAGTTATGCTCCCTCCTACAATCAAGTAGCTATGGATAGAAGCAAGGGAGCTAGATCACATCGCTTCAAGAAACCAATGGAGGTGGCAACAGAGGCTATTAACACAGAAAATTCAGAAAATATCAGACCTCATGGACAGGAAGGAATCATGAGGAAGCTAGTAAGGGGAGGAGGAAAAGGGGTAGCAGTGAGAAAGTTGCTCCTATGATCACAATAGGGGTCTATAAACCTAAGTCGACCATTATTCCTTGGGTCGTTTTAAGTGACCCAGGGCTTCAAGTGCACAGAGATCACATGGCGGAATACGCGGTTATATGCAAATTTATGGGGATTTAGCCGAAGGAGAAGGCTTTGCAAGCATGGATAAGGAACCACTGGAAACCAAAGGGGGAAATAAACCTTCACCTTGGGTCCAAGGGCTTCTTTATGGTGGTATTCACAAGCTTAGAGGATAAGGACAGAGTGTTCAAGGGAGGACCCTATTTTTACACTGTTGCAAGCCATTTCATGCGACCATGGATGATGAACTTTGTCCCAGAACGAGAAACTTTCACATCGGTACCGGTATGGATAAGACTTATTCCCTTCCTTTAGATTATTGGTTGTCGGAGTCTTTAAAGGCTATCGGCAACAAGCTAGGGCATTTTATAAAGATCTTAGATGCGACTCTAAAAGGCAATACACATCCTTCGCTCGGATATGTGTGGAAATGGAATTATTTGGGGCACTTCCGGACGCGATCATTTTAGAAGTGTATGACGAAGAATGGGTGCAAGCGGTGGACTATGAACATGTCCCATTTAGGTGTCGCAAGTGCCATGAACACGGGCACCTATATAGTGAAAATAAAATGCCCTCCAACAAGTGATTTATGTCCCATTAGTGTTCACCTAGCTAATCGAAAATTAGAAATATGATTTCCAGAAAAGTAGAAAATTATTTCTTAAATTTAGGGAAAATATAAATTGTGAGCATTTTCCAAAAACTTTTGTTAAAATTACAAAAAACACAGCCAAATAATAAGAGTCAACGCACTCTAACCAGAAGGAAGGCGAATGTTATAGTCCCTACATGTAGGGATTAATAAAAATAAAATAAAAATAAAAATACATTTGGTAAATAAAAATTATGGCATTTTATATCATATTTTTTTTGAATGGTTTTTCCCACTTATTACACATTAGAAATTATGGGATTGAATAGATGTTTCAGTCAATGACACCTATTTATCAATTAAATTTATGTAAAAAAAATCAGTTTTATTATAATTCTAACATGTTAATTTATTTAAAAGTACGTGAGAATTAATATTAAATAGAAATTGTATTTATAAATTAGGTTTCTCTAATATTGTAATACCTTTTTTTAGTTGCTATATATGATAATAAAAAGGTCAATGTTTCTAATGATATTAAATTTTGATAATTTCAATCAATTTAAGATTGGGTAAAATTCTCAAGGACATTGTTCCACCATGTAAAGATCTTGGATTATTGGTAGGACTTTGCTTATACTTTATTATTGGTAAGAAATAAAGTCTCTTCACTACAATATTAGCTTACTCTTACAAAAGCTTTGGCAATCCTTAAACACCAAACAAACTTGCTTATATTAACACTTCCCCAAAGCTTGTACATATGTCATTAACCATACTAAGAGATGGAGGGGTCATAAATGCAAGAGGGATCATTTTTGTTGCCAGAGGAAACCAAGAAACAAACTCTGCATGGAGTCTTGGAGAATCTTCAAATAACCAAACTAAAGCATGCACTCTTCTTTAGGGCCTACTCGCATCTGAATTGGGAATAAGAAGTTTAATAGTTATCTAGGATTCGAGTTTAATAACCATATAATGGTTTTGAAAGCCCTCCCTTCTAATAATAGGATTGTCCCCATTATAGCTTGGTCTCATGAGGAAGCTAGTCATCTCCAAAATATTCCATTCTTTCAGGTTCCTTGAGATCAAAATTTGTCAAGTAGATAATCAAACTAATCAAGCCTCACAACTTTGAGAAACGAAGCTAAAGAAAAGAGTGATGCTTTATTATCACCCCATCCCTTAGTTTATCTCATTATCAAATCATGACCGGTAGCCTCGCTTTAAGTAACCACATGACACACAATCAAGATAAATGGATTGCATTTGAGGTGAAGGGATTGAACAAGACTTGTGTATAACCCTTTCACATGCATGCTCTTAACTCTAGCCTACTCTTTGAATGTTGTGCACGAATTTATGTTAATGGGTGGGATGATGAAATCAATCATGGATGTGCACTCTATAGGCAGGACCAATGGTAACAATCTAGTAAGAACCTTCCCCTATCTATGGATATTCTTTGGACCTTAGGCTCAAAGGATTTTGACTTAGGGTTACATGTTTTGGTTATCAGATATTAGCTCTTGTGTGTTGAATTCCCTTATCGTATTTTGAGAGTTGGTTGCATTTTGAGGTTAAAGGTCCACTCTATTCATGTGTGATCAATAGTGTGGATGACATTCTTATTTGTAAGTGGTATTTCTTTTTTGGGGGTTATAGTGCGCCTAGTTTTTTTAGGTCCTTCGATCTAGGTTTTCCGGTAATTGATTGGGCAAGCAACAAGGTGTTTCATGTGTTTAGGTCTAACTACTTTTCTAATAAATATTAGAAGGCCCACTCATTTACCAGTTTTATTGATTATAGGGATGCCTAAAACGTTTGGAGAGCCCTTCATAGGGACAAACAATGCATCCATTGTAACAAGACCTCGATTTTCTCATTCACCACAAAGCTTCATGAGGATGAACATTAATCTTCAACTTAGAATTCATAATTATGACAACCTTGGCACAACATAAATTGCAAATCAACTCTCTTGAAGTAGAGTGTAAGATGCTCAACAACTTGGTCCATAATTCAAGCAAAAGTAATCAATTAACAACCTTAAATTTGAAGATGTCCATCAATTCTATACATTGATATATTAAGAGACGAATATTATACAACATATACTTGATGACATGGATATTAGCAACCAAGAACCAAAACCAACCAATCTAGGGTTGTAAGAGGCACAACATTATCAATTTTCTCATGAAAATATTATACTATACAAATTAGTTTGTATATTAGTATTTTTTTAAGAAAATATACTACTGAGAATATCTAAGATGTAATTCCTATAGAACTTTATAAATGTGGCGGATAATGAGTTGGCATTTTTATTTGAAAGTTAGGGCTATTTAATTTTGTAACTCTATTGTTTAGCCTCATCTACAACCTTTTATCAAATATTTTTTTCTACCATTTTTTATTTGAAAAAAAATATATCCAAAGAGATGGATTGCAAAAAATTATTTGAGAAATTTTATTTTTATTTTTATTTTTTTTTGTGAATAAGATAAAATATATTACTGAAGGAACTCGCAAATTACATTGTTTAGGTTGTGTGGGAGAGAGAGCCCGACACATTTTCACACATGGATTGTGCATGTGGATCCCTTTCCAATCCATTTCTATTTTTGGAACCGTTTGTTCTATTTAATGGACAAAGAGGGGAATGAGATTCATTCATTCTTTTGGAAGAAGAGTGTTGTGAGACAAAGGATTCCTTGGAAGTAGTAGTTGATTGAAGGCTCAAGGGTGGCCAATTGTAGAAAGATTATGTGCAGCTGAGCCTACGGTTGGGTAGAGAGTCGTCCCCAAAAGCTTTGTTGCGGTTAGCATGATTTAAATAGCGTTCAATTCTAAAATCACAAGTAACGGATATCCTTGCTAAAGGTAAGTCGTCTCTACTCATGTTTTTCGAAAATTCTATGCTAATTAGTTGAATAGTTTGTGTATTGATTGTCAATCACATAATTGATATATTTAGTTGTATATTTTAATTGTGGGTTGTTACATGCTTCGTGGGACGATGACAATGTGTCCTCCCAGTTTTCATTCTTTAGGAACCCCATTCGAGGGGAGAAAACATAACCTTCATATTTAAATATAATTAAATTTATTTTATTAATTTTACAATTAATTTATAAAAGAAAACTTCGAACTAATTATGGGTCATACTCATGTCGATTGTAGACTCCAAAAATATTTCAAAAATTTTAGGGACATGAATGAAGTCGACTTTTCCAAATGGAGAGGGGTGGGGGTGAGGGGAAATATAGTTGAAAACATAGCCTTCATATTTAATTATGATACCAAAATATTCTAAAAATCTAAGGGACATGTCTTCCGTCATCTCTGTCAAAATTTTGGAATCCCTAATTAGCTATGCTCGGGTCTAATTATGTTGGAATAGTTGCAAAATGAAACTTAATAGGTGTTTATTTTTAAATTAATTGTGAAATTAATAAAATAAATTTAATTATAATTAAATATGAAGTTTATGTTTTCACTAATATTTCCCCCCTCCCTTACTTGTTTTTTGGAAAAATTGACTTTGTTCATAACCATCAAATTTATGAAATATTTTAGAATCTACAATTGACATAGGGACCATATTTATGTTGATTCAAATTCTAGAATAGTTTGAAAAATGAGAGACATGACTTGGCTCATATCTATTAGATTTCTGGAATATTCTAGAATCCACAATTAGTTGCGCTTAAATCTAATTATTTTGGAAGAGTTGTAAAAATAAATTTAATAGATATAAAAATGACAAGAACCAGTGTTGTCATAAAATTTTAATACTTTATTCTTCCATTGTACATACTCAATTATTATTATTATTTTCTAATTTTTTCTTCCTATATTTTTATTAATAAGATTAATAGTTGCAATGTAGAATAGTCCCTGCCTCTACCGTTATCACTTGAAAGAAAAATTTCACATTTCTCTTGCATTTCCATCTCCTCACATGCTTCCTCTACACAACATCCTCCACACATGCTCCCTTTGTTGGAAAATCATGAGGCTTTATGATTATATTAGATTTACCTTTCTTTGATAACTGCTTGTGAAATTTGTTGATCTAGAGAGCGGAAGAGCGGAAAACTAGGGTTGAGGGTTTCTGCGCGGGATTTTCTTCATGGACGGATGCAGAGGAGGGAGCTCCACTCCCTCCTACAGTGAGGCAGTGGTTAACAAGAGCAAGGCACCTCCAGAATCAGGTAGAGGTAACACGATGGAAGGAGGAAAAAATAGGGAAGAGGAAACATAAAATAACAAGGAGAAGGAGAATGATGGCACAAAAGACAAAGAGGAAAATGACGAAAAACAGGGAACAAAAGATAGGAAACAAAAGGGACCGTTTAAGCCCAAAGCTGAAGTCACTCCCAGAGTAATCTTAAATAACCGTGAGCTGCAGGCCCACAGGGAGCACATGTAGACTTATGCAATCATATGCAAATTCATGGGACTATGGCCCATCGAAAAGGCTTTACAAACTTGGATCAGATATCACTAGAAGCCTAAAGGAAGCATTGATCTTCATCTAGGATCCAAGGGTTTTTTCACTGTGATGTTTGCAAACATTGAGGACAAAGACAGAGTGTTTGAAGGTGGGCCTTACTTCTATGTAGCAGCAGGGCTCTACATGCGGCCGTGGATGATGAACTTCGTGCCAGAGCGGGAAACATTTACCTCAGTCCCGGTTTGAGTAAGACTCTATTCACTACCTCTGGATTATTGGCAAATAGAATCACTAACAGCCATAGGAAATAAATTAGGGAGGTATGTCAAAACTTCTGAAGCCATAAGAAGGGGAAAATATACCTCCTTTGCTAGGATTTGTGTAGAGATGGACCTATCTGAAGCACTTCCGGACGAGGTCATATTGGAGGTGTATGATGAGGAATGGGTGCAGAAGGTTGACTACGAGCATATTCCATTTAGATGTCGAAAATGTCATGAACACGAGCACCTTCTGAGAGACTGTCCTCTCAGTAAGGTAGAGAACAAAAGCAAACCTAACACAATGAAAGAAACAGATGGCTTTCACAAAGTAGCTCACAAAGGTAAAAACAACAAAAAAGGGCCAAAACATCACCAAAGTGGAGACCAAAAAGTGAGGCCAAATCAGTTCTAGGTTCTTGAAGAGGAGGAAGACGCAGCAGTTGAAAATCAAGTTATAAAGGATGGAGATGATAAGCAGGACAAGGAAGAAGAACAAGATCAGGAACATGTAAAGGAAAAACAGAAAGGGATCATGATGAGTGAATCAGAGATGGATATGGATTAGGAAATGACCCAGAGCGAGATGGAAATGGAAGACAATGAGTTACAAGGGATTCTCGACAGAGAAAACCTAGATCTAGAAGGGTTCTTGAGTAAGGGAACAACAAGTGGAGTAGAATTTCTACCACAAGAAGAATGCAATTGAATAAAGCAACTATTCTTATGGAAAACTCAGACAAAGGGCTTGGGAGAAGATAACAACATTGAAAGATAGGGCAAGCAGGGAATGAAAGCGGTAAAATCAACTCTAGGATTAGCTCCAAGAAACCCAGGTAAAAAAAGGGGCAGAAAAAAGCAGAACGAGCTATTAATGGAATGTGGAAAGCTCATGATAGACTCAGGTAAGATGAAAGACCTAACCAGTTACTCCTTTACCAATCTGTAATTATGAAGTTTACAACTTGGAACATCAGAGGTCTAGGAAGCAAAAGAAAACAGAGAATGCTAAATAATATAATGAAACATGTAGCTCCGGATATAAGTTTTGTCCAAGAAACGAAATGCTCTGTTCAAAAGATAAGACAAATCCATAGTAAGTGGCTCAGTAGATATGAGTTTATAGAATTCAAAGCAGAAAATATAGCAGGGGGTATCCTCATCCTATGGAATCCCCAAAAAATAGGTATTATTTATGCAGAGGCATCAACAAATTATTTATCAGTTGTTATACAGCCTGTAGGAGCCAGGGACACTTATCTTGTAACGAATGTTTATGGCCCTCAAAGGTTATGTTAGCGCTTGAAATTTCACCTCAGGCTGAAAAAGGCAAACCTCAAGGCAACATCAAACCATTTAGCCTCGTAGCTAGCCCTACGGGGGAGGAGAAGGC
>APFE030622154.1:0-16310 GCA_000404065.3 Pinus taeda
TCCTGTATTTGTGGATCTTCAATGCCTTTAATATTATATGGCATCGAAACCAGAACTGGAAAAGAGACCTCTTACTCTGTAATTTGAGCCTGCAGATTCTTGTAAATCAATTTGGAATGAATTTATGAAACATTCATTCCCGAGCCAAATAAGTTAATAAACATCAAATTATAAACTGTAAATGCACACATACAGGTTCAGACATTTTTGGTCAAATAGAAAGTAGGATTGAGACCAGCCATAAGCTGTAATCAGCTGATGTTGTTAAATGGCGAAGGGCTATTTTGGAAAATGGCTAAATTAAGTATCAAAATCTGCCAATTTCTCACAGCATTCTGATAACATCATGTTAAGATTAAAACTAGGAAAATATGCCTAAATGAATAAGCGTGTTTTGTGGAAGGGTAACGCTGCCACTGTTTTAACTTTTTGGGATTGCTTTACCACAGAGCACACCATGCATGGGGCAGGTGGATGATTATACATCAAGAAAAGTCTAGACCACTATCAGGTTGAGAAGAATCTCCTATGAAAAAATTGTGTTTTTATATGGGAGAGACTAAACATGTTTAAATGATTATCATTAAAGCTTTCTTGTTCAAAGTTGAAAAAATATACAAATTCAAATTTCATATATATTATTAATATAAATTTATAATTTATAATATATAATTATGAAAATATTATTATATTACCCGACGAACCCACGCACCCTGTTTCCAAAAATGCCGTGCCCGTTCCCGTTCTCGTCCCCTTCCCCGTCCCCGCACCCACGTTTCCTGGCAACGTAGATTAAAATGTATGCATGAGAATGATACAAATGAGAGTGAAGGCTTGCTTATATACCATAGGCAAGTGTCCCTTTATGAATGATCATGTCCTTAGGGGCATACCTCTTCATTACCTAATTACTAATTAATGATTATTTATGACATGTTATTATTATTATATTTACATTATTTATATCTATATTTTATTCATAACGTTCCTCCTCAAAAAACTTTGTCCTCAAAGCTTATTGATGAAAAGGCTTGATCTCTTTTTCTTGTTTCGAATGTCTTCTCGTCTCGGAACTATCATTTTCATTGATACAAGTTTATATTATCCTTGGAGCGATAAATACATCTGTCGAACTGAAAAACGATCTGGCCATTCTAAATCATTTTTTTGCGAAATCTTGCGGTTACTAGATACTTCGTGTGAACTTTTATCACAAGATTGAATTGCACTAACATTAGTAATCTTCGAAACAAATGTTTGTTGTTTCTGATCTAAGTGATACAAATATGCAGATTGATTGAGTTGTTTGCTCTTGTGATTCGGATGTCGATAGGGAGTTCTTGTGGTTTGATTTTCCCTTATCTTATGTGTGACAACCTCCTGGTATACTTCAAATATTGATGTTGTTGTTTTGGTTACAAAATCTTCATTTGGATTTTTCATCATTTGAACTACAATATTTGAATATTGAAGCGAACAAAGTTCCTTCTACAGATTAATTACTCCAAAAGACTTGGAATGTCAAGATATGCATTTAAGATATAAATATTATATTAAATATGAATAAGAATAAGAATGAATAAGAAATGAATGATTTACAAATGAGAATGAGAGGCTTGCTTATATACCAAGCAAGTGTCTCTTCATGAAAAGTCATGTCTCATTTAGACATGCCTCTTCAACCTAATTACTAGCTTAGCTAACTATTATTTATGATTATTATCTTTTACATTATATCTATATTATTTATATATTTCATTCGTTACATTGCCTTATTCCTCAAAAAGCTTTGTCCTCAAAGCTTGTCGATGAAAGAAGGCTTGATCTCTTTTTCTGCTTTGAAAGTCTTTCTGTCTTGGAATAGTCATCTTCGTCGATACAAGCTGATATGATCTTCTTAGTGACAAACAAAATTGTCGCACTGAGAAGGGATCAGACCATCCCAGATTAATCTTCTGTATAGTACTCTGATCACTGGAATTTTGTAGCAACTTGTTAGCATAAAACTTGATTGAGATTACATCATTATTGTTTGGAACATCAGTTTGTTGTTTCAGTTTTGACTGGTTCAAATGTGTAGCACAGTTGATTCGTCTATTCTCATGATTCGAATGTTGATATAAAGTTTTTAGGTTTTCTCCTGGCGAAGATGTTGTTGAATTGGCTATGGAACATTCACTTGGGATGTCTATTGTCTAAACTGCAACATCTACGTGTGTCGTTTCTTCAAATGACTTGTCTTCTTGAGTTATCATATTCACTAGATCAGTATTCGTTCACTTATTTTCAACTTGAACTATTGTGACTGGAGATTTCGATACTTCTTCTTGAGTGACTTGTTCCAACTTATCTTTTAATGCTTTCTTATCCTCCTTAAGTTTCTTAGTTTGATTGAGCAAACTTTGATTATGGTTTCTCAAACGTAAAAGTTCTTTGGTTTTTGATTCATCAACCTTATTTTCAGTGTCTTGAATTTTAAGTTTTTTATCTTTTAGATCTCTGATTTGTTCTAATAAATTTTTATTAAGGTTCTTTAAACGTAAATTTCCTCTTCTTGTTTTGATAAATGTTGCTTGAGTTCTTTCTTTGAGACTTTAGTCTTCTTCACTTGTGCCAGTAATTTTTCGACGTGGTCCTCGAGACGAAAAATTTCTTCGTCCTTTTCTATTATTTCTTTGTAATGTATATCCACAAGATCTTTATGTTCACATTCTAACACTTCCTTGCTTTGTTGAATTTTGGCTATTTTGTCATTCTCTTGATCTTTTAGCTACGCTTTCTCGATACACTGGATAACATCATTCTGTGGAAGTGATGATGGATGTAGAGAATCGAAGAAGGAATCCATTCTCTTTCTCTTCTCAATCTGTCGATCAATTATTGTAATTAATTGTTCTATATCTCTTGTGATTGATTGTCTTTGGTCCTTACTCATGGATTCCATATTTTTTCTTTTTCTTCACTTCTTTTATCTTCCTTTTTTTTCAACAATTTATTTATTTATTTATTTCTAGTTTTTTTATATGATATATTCTCTCTCCTTTTTTTTTGTTACTCTCTTTTTATATAATTTCTCTTTTTTTTTATATATATTCTTTTAATCTATAAATATATTTCCACTTCTCTATAAAAATCTAATATATATATATATATATATTATCAAATATTCTCTTTTCTTCTTCTTCTCTTTGTTCACTCTTTTAATAAAACATTTATATTATAATAATTTTTTTAATATATAAAATTAATAAATTATATATATTATAATAATTTATATATATTATAATATTATAAATTATAATAAATAAATTATATACTTTTTTGAAACCCGCTTTTCCTTTTATATGTAACTATATAAGGCTTATATAGTATCCCTTTTTAATAATTATAATAATATTTTTTTCTCAGAAAATTTGGATGAGACGTGACTCTTGGTATGGTCACAATCTTTAGATTTGAACGATTAAAATTATTTAGATCACACCTTTTTTCTCCAATGTTTATCAAAATATCTTTTACTTTTAAAATACCATGGGCAATTATCATGGGTTGTTTCTAAAACCTCGGTTAATGTTCTTCACATAAAATGTAAAACTTACCACTGGTTTCTAAAACCAAGGGCAATTACCATTGGTTTCTAAACTACCATGGGTTGTTTCTAAAACCTCGGTTAATGTTCTCCACGTAAAATGTAAAACTTACCACTGGTTTCTAAAACCACGGGCAATTACCATTGTTTTCTAAAACCACGGCCTTCTCTACATAAAAAGTCTTAGATATACTTGAAAAGATTCCAACTTATCTTTATTATGCACCTTTATCAATAATGTAGAACCCTTATATATATATATATATATTCAATTTTTTTGTTTGCTCAGAATATATTATTTCCTTTCCTCTTTTTTTATATACCCTTCTTCTTTATTCTTTATTTTATTTTTTAAATAGTAGCAAATGGCCAAAGACCTAAAAAATGGAGAATCTCCCAATGTGTGATGCTTCAATTATGACAGCAACAAGGTTGATGATAGGTTGATAGCCAAAGGCTTGGTGATCAGCCAAATGTGACTCTGATACCAAATGAAGCGAACAAAGTTCCTTCTATAAATTAATTACTCCAAAATACTTGGAATGTCAAGATATCCATTAAGATATAAAATATTATATTAAATATGAATAAGAATAAGAATGAATAAGAAATAAATGATTTACAAATGAGAACAAGAAGATTGCTTATATACCAAGCAAGTGTCTCTTCATGAGGAGTCATGTCTCATTTAGACATGCCTCTTCAACCTAATTACTAGCTTAACTAACTATTATTTATGATTATTATATTTTACATTATATCTATATTATTTATATATTTTATTCGTTACAAATATGTTTTTCCTTCAACTAGTTTGTCCTCTTTTTGAGTTGTGATATTCACTGGGTCAGTATTCGTTTCTTTTTCTTCAACTTGGGTGGTTACATCTTAATATTTTGGTACGTCTTTCGTGTCAAATTCTCCTATTTTTTTTTTCAACGGTTTCTTGTCATTTTTAAGTTTCTTAATTTGCGTCAATAATTTCTCGTTGTGGTCCTTGAGGCGACTAACTTCTTCTTTTTTGTCAGTGGTGATTTTGTCAACTTCTCTTTGCATATTTTGTATCAACTTTTTACTTCTTGAAGAATTACTTTTGAGATAAATTGTATGTCTTATGTCCTCACTGAATCTGGCTTCAAGGTAACGTCTTGTAGCATTATTTTTTTCTTTTTGTAAAAAAATGTCAAAAACTTCTTATTCGAATTTAGGATTAAGGACCCTAAAGTTTTCATCTAGGGTGAGCCCAAAACAATGTCACTATCGTCAAAAAATAAGACTTTCATAGTGAATTGCGAGATAAAAATATAATCCCCAATCCTTAGTTGTAGATTACTTATGTCATATTGTTTGTCACTTGTGTCAACAAAATCAGTTTCAATTATATTGGATTTAGGATCACTAATTGGTTAACACATTTAGGACTAAAATAATTACTATCTTCAGTGGGACTAATGGAGATTATAATATCTCTTCCTGTGAGTGATCCTTTGACTTTAAATAGTGTACTAACACATCTACTAAAGGTTTTAGGAAATCTTTCCTTATTGGTCTCCATGTTTTCTTCATCATTTTCCAACTAGACTCCTTTTCTAAATGGTCCTTTGAATGTGGAGATGAATTCTCTTATGCCCTTTTTAAACCTCACTTTTCCTTAATATTAATTGCCTTGATAATTCCTTTTATAAACTTAATATTTATAATCGTGATAAATTTATAAACACGAGGGTAGAGATAAGTATTTTTACTTTTTTTGTTTTTGTTTTTTTTTAATTGTGACTGTACAGATGTGCTCATGACCGCACAAATTAACAGAGGGAAAACTACAGAAAAATGTATAGCAATGGCAAACGTGTGATGGTTGAACAGTGCAATGGATGGTGGCAGTGAGGGTGAAGCAGAGGGACAACAGAGCCCACAGGTCGCAAGCAGTCGAGCTGATGGTGGCGAGCGGTGTTGTGGATGCACAATGGTTGGGACACAGTCGATAGAGTTGGCCCAAGCGGGTGCAAATACGACAAAGCAGTAGATGTGGTGGTTGTAAACTATTGCAGGCGGAGGAGTGATACACCTAAGTGGTGAAAAGCAACTTGAGGGTGAATGGCGGTTGTAGGGATGGACGTCGTGGGCCTTCATTGTGTGATTGGTGGTTGGCAACGTAGGGATACAGTGGCAGCAGCAGAGCCTAGACAGATGGTCGGCTAGTAAGGGTTGATATTTATGTATTTATATAAATATTTTTTACACAATCTTTTTCAAAAATAAATTATAATATATAAACTGTTTTTTTTGTAATTTTATTTTTATTATTATTATTTTAATTATTATTCTTATTTTTTTTCTATAAATGTATGTCTTTTCTTCCAATTTTGATTTTTTTTCTTTTTAATTATATATAAAAGCCTTTTTTTCAATCTTTGACTTCTCTTTTTTTATTTTGATTTTTAATAAATTTCTTATCTTTTTTTATATATTTTTTCTCGACTTTTGTTTTAAATATTTTTTTTTTCTGTTATGGCCAATGACCTATTGGTGAAAATGGAGAAACTCCAAGTTATGTAGCAAATGCTTCAGTCACAATGGCAACAAAATTGACGATTTTTATGGCCAAAGACCTGGATCGCAGAACATGCTTTGAGCAGTGGTTGAGCGGCCAGAGGATCGAACGCCTCTGATACCAATGTAACGAACAAAATTCGTCTACTCGAAGGAATGCTCTGATACCAATGTAATGAACAAGGTTTGTTATAGCAGGTTGCACATTCCAGAAGACTTGGAAAATGAAAATCTCCATTAAAGATACAAGAATATATATTAAAATGTATGAATGAGAATGATACAAATGAGAGTGAGAGCCTACTTATATACCCTAAGCAGGTGTCCCTTTATGAATGGTCATGCCTTAGGGACATACCTCTCCATTAAATAATTACTAATTAGTCATTATTTATTGTGTTATTATTATATATATATAACAAGCAATTACCACAGTGGGAGAAGGACAAGTTTTTCTCTTGTTTTGTGGGTTGAATCTTCTGAGATAAAAGTTGAGGACAAGGGTGGGAAGCAGGCTCAAGTTCTGGAGTTTAGTAGCACGAGTTTCCTTTCTTTGGAGTGCGAGTTACATTTTTCCTTTGCTAGGCTGGAGTCTACGTCCAAGGGATAGAATTTCCATCCATAGTTATCAGAACCGGACCAGTCATTGAACTAATATTCACCACGGACAGGGAACTGATTAGAACTGGACGGAAACTGGTAAAAAAAACGGGACCAAAAAACTAGTCAACCAAAAACACATAAAATATTCAAATTTTAAAGAAAAACATACATATTCATATGCATCCACATGAATCCAAACCATTTATACACAATTAAGCAAAAGTTCTCATTTATATAGCATGTAAGGGTGCACATAACCAAAATGGCACCAAGTGCAATCCATCTCTAAACCGAAAATATACTAGCAAACAAGCTCCACATGGACTGTAGCATCCAAAAACAAATTATGCTACAACAAATACCTATATATCATCAAAATCATTGCCTATATTGGGATCTCCGTCATCAATACCACCCTCTAAGCATTAAAATAAGATAGAAAAAGCATAGCATGTCGAGTCAAGATTTTGTTTGAGTGATGGGTACTTTTTTTAGTAGGCTCATGATGAAGTAGTTCAACAACCAATGCCACTAACATCAAGGTACATAGAGGGCTTGGTGCTCTTGATTGAATACTAGTTCCATAGCCTTCTACATGAAAAAATCCAATGTAGAGTTGCAATCCCCCCAATCCTGAAGTCCTGGAAAACTTGTTAAGTCTGGGTGGATTTTGAGTGAGATCTAAAATTCTACTTTCTCCATATGAAATCCAATGAGATCAAAACCACTCTCAAACACCCTGAGTCATTTCATGGTAATGTTACAAATTTAAGTGCCAATGTAGCTGTAACGACCCATCTATAAATATAAAGAACGCAAGCATAATAGCAGGTATACGGTACATGCATATGATAGCTACATATGCATGTGTCGCATACACCGCACTAGTATTTTATACTAAATTGATAAAATTATAATAATAAATTAATGAAATAAATGTTAAATATTAATAAATTAATAAAATAAATGTTAAATATTAAAAAATTAATAAAAATTGCGTTCAAAGAGTCTTTGGCAGCAATGTACAAAACCAGCCGGTTCTTGACCAGTTCGGTACTGAACCAGCCAAAACGGTTCAGATCACAAGTCCAAACCGGTTTTGGCCTCAAATCAGTCGGACCAGTCCTAATAACGCTAGTTCCATCCATACCAAAGTTGAGTTGCGTGTCAGAATAAAGGGACGGGCTGTTCTCTCTTTCCTGGTCGAGTCCATTCCCAAGAAGACAATATTTGTGACTGAAAGTGAGCCACAGTTTCACTGTACAGTGTTGACGAGGGGTCATAACAAGAAAAGAGCAGAGTTAAAGGGGCTGTCCAGCTGATTCAAACCAGAGATTAGGATCTCTCCTGCTGCATTTGTCATCAGTCCTTGGAGAGTATATTTCTGGCTGCATTAAGGTTAAATAGAGGCTGACTCCCTGATCTTATGGACATGCTGAGCTGCTGTGCATGGGGATTCAAATTCTGATTGTGCATATGCCTGTAGGGAGCCGATATCCAATGCCAGAATCAACTATTATTTCCAGATCTGCTTGCTGAAGTACATACCAGGTTCCAAATAATAGTTATGTTCCTTATAATAGTTTCGAGCCTGTATGTGAATGAGTTAATGCCTGTCGTAATTCTGGGTCATTCCCTTTGATGAAAGATGTTCAGTTCCTCACCACATGGTGTTAGACAGTGGTGTCTTTCTTGTTGAATATTTTGTGAATGATATATAGCTACTTGAGTTTAATTTTCTGGTCCTGTAATGACTTAATTTGATATATATTGGAGAAATGTGCACCTACAGCTAACAGATAGCAAACTGTTTGACAAAAAGCATCACTGAAACTCTCACATAGATTCAGAAATTTAATGAAAACTAAGAGATTTTGTGAAAAGGAATTTTACATAACCATGGTTTTGTAGGATATGAGCCAAAGAATGATGCAGATGAGAATACATCCCCAGCAGTGGAGATGAATGATGCAGATGAGAATACATCCCCATTCAGAGAATCAAAGTTTATATTTTGTTCGAGATGTGTCGTACTTGGTGCCATTTTGTTATATTCACGCTTGCATGTTATATACAACAGAAAACTTTGCATATTTGCAGTCTAAAGATTTGGATTTGACTTGTTCAGAAATCAGTTCACCAGCCTGTCCCAGACCAATTCTGGTTTGGTCCCCGTCTAACCCTCGGCCAGCTCTGATCCCAGTTTGGGCTTTTAACACTTTGGATGTTGTCAGATAAACTTGAACTACTTCCTTAAGGAATTGCCATTGTTATGTAAGTTTTCAAGAGGCCAAAGAGTCATTCAAGCAGCTGAAGCTGTATTTTTAAATCTGATTTCGCAATCTAAATTTCAGCCAAAATACCTATTTTTAGAAAAGTTGAAAATATTTTTTTTGTTGGAGCCTGGACATATATGCTAATCCCCGATCATCAGCCTGCCCCAGTCCAATTTTGGTTTGGTCCCAGTCTGACCCTCTGCTGGTTCTGATCCCAGTTTGGGTTTTTAATACTTTGGATGTTATCAGATTGTCATTTCTTCCTTGGAGGAATCGTCGTTGTCATGTAACTTTTCAAGAGGCCAACGAGTCGTTTAAGCAGCTGAACTTTTAGATCCGATATGGCAAATCTAATTTCAACCATAATACCTATTTTTAGAAAAGTTGAAGATACTTTTTTTGTTGAAGCCTGGACAGGGAATCACATGTGTCCATCCTGAGAACTTCATATACAATTCTCAAGCTACATGCAAATTGATATTTAACTATGTAACGATACATTTCAAAAAAGCCCATCATATTTTAAACAGGAAAGATCCTATATTATATTGCCCTACAAAAGAACAAATTAACATTGCCAAATTTTAGTAGGTGATTAATATGACACAATCAGTAGTCTAGCGGCTATGAGTGGAGAATAAACATATAACAATAATATCAATCCATAAAATTGAGGGTAATGATGAAGGCTGACCATTCAAGATTAATGTAAGGTCAAGAATTCTAAAAAGTACACTACATTTTGAAACAAAGATGTCAAAGTTCTATTTTGAAAAATGCCACAACATAACCATAATTATGTGATGAGAAACTAACAGTTCGAGCTGACAACTTGTTGGAAAGACCAGTGTTACCAAAATCCAGATTAAATCCCAATAAAATCTCCAAATCGCGGGTTTTCCAACCAGACTAGTTTTTCAACCAGATTTCATTAATTTTGCCATTATTTTTTATTTTCTCCCGACTTTTATGACTTTTTCAATTTTCAGACCCTTGCCATTGTATTCCCGAGTCCGAATTTTGCAACATTGGGAGAGACAGATAGACCTAATTATTATTCCAGATAAAAGGATAAACCAGAAATACCATTCAGTTTAATTAGGCATATATACAAAATTTGATTAAAAAGGTAAAAAACACTGATATGTGTTGAAGTATCTAGGGCATTCATATTAAGGTGATGCTTCTTCAACATGATAACAATTTGTGAAGCATTTAAACAATATATCTTAGCTTAATGTTCCATTCATTATTAGTATGTGTTTACTTCATCAAACTGCCATCAAAAACAAAAGGGACAAGAACACAAATATCTGGCTTTCTGCCAGGGCTAAAACCTCTCCCTCTTGGAGAGGAAAACCCACGTAAAATTCTTCTTATAGAGATTCCATTGACGAATACCAAGACCATGACCCTTGACACAATCTGCCTCTCCAAGACCAAGACATCAATCCTCTTTCTCGAACACTGCTGAGATCATTATCTGCACCACTGCTGCATCACTGAGATTGCATCTTGAGATCTCAGGTCCTTACTGAGATCATCCTTTTCTCTGCTACCATGCCAATGTCATCATACTGCTGCTGCATCTTCACTTGATGTTCTTCTTGAATGGGATCATCAGAGATCATGATCCCATCTTATATCCATGCTAGAGATAAGGTTTCCTTGTCTCCATTATAATCATGATTATGAGCTTGTCTTCATAAGATCATTACTTTACTGAGTGACTGTTATGCTTAATAGCAACCTGGTTTAATCAAGGTCAGAGTGTGATATTACCCTCATCATAACTGTGATCTAGATATGTGCAAAGACTGTGTATGCGAGAGATCACTGAGATACACACATAGATAGATCTGACCACTGTGATCCCTACAAAGAATAATTATGCCAAGACAGAGATCTAGGATCATTGCAGTATCTAATAATTGAGATCCTTCTCATATACATATACCTTGACTGTACTGCAATAAGCCGAGACTGTGATCATGCCAAATTTGTCATGGTCCTTCGTTGTTATGGATCCAAGACTGATCATATTATTACTGCGGCTTACCAGGACTATGGAGACACTGTTGTGCCGAGGATAATCATCCAACTGAGGTCCTGTCTGCTCCACCATGTATCCGCAATCATGACTGCACCTAAAACACATGACAAGGCGCAGTCAAACCCTACTGCGGCTTCCTGTCTCATATGAAGCCTTGACTGTCTGCGGCTAGGTGCAGGGACATGTCTGAGGTTACTCCTACCTGCACCCATACAATGTATTCGACCTGCAACCCATCCGAGACCTGTACCACGCCTTCCTGCACCCTATACTCATCGAAAAATCAGAGGATAATGAGAGTTTTTTGTGTCACATTTGCGGATACCTTGACAGGGTATTTATAGTGGTTATCTCCATATATTTGAGCCGATGTGAATCATGAACCGACATGTCATTTTAACCAAGCCGACATGACTTCCATTTATTCAATAATTTCCTTTTAATTCATTTTGGAGCCGACATAAGGATTTCTTCGTTGTTATAGCTTGCCGACTTCGGTGTGCTTGTTCTTGGAGGGTTGATACACATTGTTGAAGACTAGTATACATTTACATAAGCTCTTAAAAAGCTTTTACATATGACAATCCTAAAGACATCAAGAAGAAGTCTTTTGACTTATTACATTTCTTGCTCATGAAACCCATGCAACAAGATATACAAAAAATAATTTATTCTCTTTATTACATCATTTACAAAGATCATGTCTTTATGAAGACCAAACCTAGTTACATTTTCTTCAACAATATGTTGGTTGCAATGCAACTATTCTCAAAAGAAGGTCATCTAGTCTCTTATCACAGGCAATTTCAACTTGGATTTCTTTCCCTTTTTATTTCTGTTTTTGAAAAAGTGCATCTCATATTATATTCCCGATCAATTAGACTATGTACCACAGGAAGGGGCAAAATACCACTATTTTGGCTCCACTCCCAATATAGACAAGGGCTGAGATATCAGCGACAACTTCCTTCGAACATACATGAGTGCTAAAGTAAAATGAGCAATTACAAAGCCACTGAACACCAAAATTGGCCACTTTAACATGCATTGACTTCTTCACTACTATCTAACTAGATCTAGAATGTCAAACCTAAAACTCTACACAGGAATGAAACCAAAGGTCCTGTTGACCACTCGAGTGGCACCTGATGATTATATGACGACTCCATGCCCAAGGATAATCCAGAGAACACTTGTACCATCAAATATCGTCAATCAACAGAGTTTTTTAACTCTACTTCTATCTTCTTATCATCTTTCTTGTACCCAGATTCCACACCCTACGGAGAATTGTAATAAGTGATACTAGTAATGATGAGTTTTGAGTCTATAACACGCCTAGGATGTTGGGACTCGATCAGCAAATGAGTACACCTTGGAGTATTTTATTATCTGGTTAATTATCCCTTCTTTTTTAGAGGCGTATAATTTTCTAGGTTTTTTCACCCACGTTTTACCCCAAAGCCAGTGCGACGGTTTGAAGGTTGAGCCCCTGACACATTTTAGTGTCTAGAGTCGGTGTATATTACCATACTAGATCACACAAAAAATTTCATGGAATTTGGTTAGGTCTAGGTAGTCATTTTTTTATTTTTTAGATTTACCGCAAGTCAAAAATTGCAAATAAAATTGTATTTAAATTGTAATAAGTGTAGTCTACAGAAGTTGTATGGGGTATGAGTAATCAAAATTACATCTCTCACCCTCAACTTTCTACTATGACACACTTTGAGGGGTTAATAATGTGTTTTAAACCCTCAAAACCCACTTTTCCTAAGTTTAATGGGAAATCTGGTAATTAATTAAGCCAAAAATTAAATAAATGAATAAAAATAAATATCCACACGTGCTAAATGTTGTAGAAATGAGGTGGAAAATTATGGGGGAGTTAAAGTGAAGTCCTAAGGTGATGTGGACTCCTAAAATCAAGGAAAGGACATATGGTCAAATAAAATTGAATTTATGGCATTAAATGAAAACACTGCTTGGAAATTCGAATTTGTGAAGTTAATGTACATTTGGGAGGATTTGGGATAATATTTGGTGGAGAATTTTGTGGGAAATTGTCCCCACATGGGTTACCACCCATATACACTTGTCATTCCACCATAAAATTCAAATTTGGCACATAAGGAAAGAAGAAAATGGTCCACTTGCCAGAATTCGATTTTTACACTTGGCATTGGAGCTCCATTCAACAAATTCGAATTTCTCTTTGGGATTCTCACCTCATGCCACTTGTTTAATCACTTCTACATTGGGATTGGCTCCAATTCCATTTGTCATTGTCATTCTTCATTGGGATTTGCTCGCAACTCTCTATATGATAGAGCCATGGGCTCTCACATTGTAATAATATTGTTACTAGCTATTGTACTTGTGGAAGCGTTGCTGCCTTGTACACTTTCAGAAATATCAATAAAGACTTTGGAGTTTCATTCATGAGGTGTTCCTCCTTTTCGAGTGTGATGAATTGTTGAGCATTGGTATAATTCTTTTTACTCATGCTTTGATCTAATTTGTTTCCATATGCTCTTGTAGATTTGTTAATGTAGAGCTATCTTGCATTGACATTTGATTTAGAAGTATGCTCTAGGTATAGAATGCTCTAGTTGGATTTAAATAAATCTCTAGAGTTTTTCATCATTGTTTATTGCTAAATTTATATGAAATTAATTCTTGATTGAAATTTTGTAGAATGAACATTTTGTTAGATTACAGAATCAAGCGTGAGGGGAAGTCTTTGGAGAGACCAACCCACTCTTGATACATTCTTAAAGGAGCTCTCATTTGTTCCTTGAACCTTCATAGTCTTATCTTACAAAGTGGTTTTGCAGGGATTTCAGCACATAGCTTGTACCAATGTTGCACGAAGCAGGGATGTTTTTTGGAAGCGAGGACGCAGAAGTGTCATTTTTCAAAAATCTAAGAAGCGAAGCGTCTGCGGAAGCGTCTTTGCTATATTATATATATATATATATATATATATATATATATTTGCATTTTATAACTCAAAACAAAACATCCAAAAATACCAAATTAGTTGTAGAAAGACATGAAACATGCATATTTTTGCATAAATCAAGATAGATATGGCATCCATGATTCCATTGTAATTACTAGTATGTACATCAACCATCTATATTCTAGTGATTACAAACATACATCAAATTTTTAAGCATATTATAAAACATAAAACATATAGCATATTATGATTTATCTAGCAAGTGAGCAACTATCAACATTTGTCATGTCCAAAATTCAAATAATAATGTTTACAAAATATGTCACTTGGTCACTGCCAACACAAAAAAGGTTCAAAATTCAAATTCACAAGCCTACAAGTCTAATGAGTAATCTATGACAAAAGTAGTAAATTGTGAATATATCTACTAAGTGTCCAAAACAGGCGGAAGCGTCCAGGAAGCTTCCAAAACAGGAGGAAGCGCGCTTCTGGGGACGCTTCCTGTATGAATCTGCACGGGACTCACTTCGGGCCTTAGAACTGGGGGGGACGCTTCCTGTATGAATCCGCACGAGACTCGCTTCGGGCCTTAGAACTGGGGGGGCCGCTTCCTGCAACATTGGCTTGTACACAAGCCGAGAACTTCTAAATTTAAATCTCTTTTAAAAAAAGCATTGTACTTCATTTCTTTCATTTGCTATCTAAGAGCTTGAAGATGGCTAAGCAAAGAGGAGAGCTTACTCTCACTCTTTAGCTTAGCCTTTTGTAAATTCTAATTGTACATATACATTTTATCTTGCTAATTTTTCCATTAATACTTAACTTATTTTGCAGCCATTGTTTGGATTGTTTGCTAAATCTTGTGTGGCAGATTTTGAAAAGCAACTTCCCACAACATCTAACAAGTGTTTGCAAGACCTTTGGCAAGTGTTGGGGGTTCGATTTCCAAGGATGTCGTGAACCCTTTTGAGGCTTATTTTGGCCAAGCCGAGTTCACTAGAGGGCTGCCCATTTTCCTCTTTAAGCCATGGGAATTTGGAGGAAACTCACACCTTGTTTCCCTTGCATAAGTTTTGTGAGATCTTGTCACTACTTTCTGAAGAAAGGAGGTCTAGCGTCCAAGTTTCAAGCAATTATTGTGAGGACTCTCCTTGAAATATAGTTGAGAACTATGAAGAGCCCTCTTCTCATTGTAATATTAATAAAAAATCTAACTTTCTTGTGGGAGCTTTGGGATTTCTCCCATGGTATCCTATCTCCCCATTTAGAGGGAAGATTCTCTTGGGTGGATTGACATTTGCATGGTTTAAGCTTTCATACTTCATTCGCTTACATGCATGCTTTAATTGGGAATTAACACAACCACACTATCACATTTCATTAAGTTAAAGTTTGTTACAATTTCATTTGAGCTTTGCATTTTCTTTCTCATTATTGCTTGGAGCTACAAGCTTACACTTTACTTTGGCCAATTCATCATTTACATGCAAGCATTTTATATTCTTAACAAACTTTGATTTGTTTCCATTTATCTTGGTAAATTGTTTCATGAGCACTTGAATACATGCTTCAATTTTATGCTACATTGTTATCTTGAATATTGGAGCAATTTATTGTCATTGTCTATTTAAAACAAATTTTACTTTCAAACAAATTACTTGTATCATTTTGATTCATTGATGAAATATATGCAACACTTGTAAGCTAATTTTATTCCTCCAATTGAAGTTATAATTGCAACTTATGTTGAACACTATTTCATTTTCAAGCATTCCAAATCAATATCTTTGAAGCATTTGAATGTATATGATCCAAGTGGATTTGGCAAGTAATATATTGTGTGATGTTACACCTCTGGATGTTTGCGATGTATTATTAGGCCAGCCATACTTGTGGAGGCAACATGCTGTGTATGAGTCAAGGCCTCGTGCTGTCATTATTTCTTTGAGTAATTCATTATACAGGATGTCAGAGGTAGCCCCACCTACTGCCACCTCTTTGATCACTGCTAAGAAAGGCAGCAAGCTCATATCACAGACTAGGAAATTTATTTTCTGTCTGGCTCGCTTCCAAAGTAAGGGGAAGATCGTTGCTACATCCATGACCTCCACAAAGGGTTCCTCTACGCAGCAGCAGCAGCAACAAAGGGATACAGTCATGACAGAACACAGGAACAACTTCTCCTCACCCACAGGGGTACCACATAAGTTTCAGGTGGGCGACAAAGTTTGGTTACATCTGCAGAAAGAATGCCTTACAAGAGCCCATCAG